>JAADJG010000139.1:0-258359 GCA_012932025.1 Fusarium austroafricanum
ACTCGCTTATCAAACACGTTAGTTCCAGATGGGAAAGATGTATGCCCAGTAACTTTTCTGCATTGCCAGATATAGTAGCGAGCTGTTGGTCAACTAGAACCTGCCAAACGTCAGATCAGCCATAATGGAAGAAACTTTAGGGGCCCTCTTACTTTCTTCTTTGCCCCAAAAAACTTTTGAATCTTGTGGCTACGGACATTGCCTTAAGCCTCCTCATATTCAAATACGGAAAGAATAGGGACATTGGCGATCTCTTCAAAGGTAGCTGCAAGTGTTGCGAGCTTGGAAACATCCTGAGACGATAGCTTTGAGGCCTGCTTCTGAACAGCGATCTTTGCGCAGCTGTGAAGAACTTGGTTGTGGCAAAGCAGGGTGTCTTTGTCATTAGTACTAGCATGTGGTGTTCCCAAGAAAATTCATCAGGAGGAACGTAGTCCGGACTGTAGATGTACATGTGTAAATTCGACACAGAGTCGAGAGATATCGCTGCTTTCTGAAGTTCTTGTTTCATTCCCCACTCAGGAGCTGCCGGTGTGCAATAGCCTGGGACGGCAATGACACTAGACTATTGTTAATGAAAGGGTTGGTAACGAAAATGCTTGAGACTAACCTAGACTCAACTTTCATGGTATCGTGAGATAATACCGCGATGGTTTTACTCAAACTCAAAGATGTGCTGCGTGAAAGGCGACCTGGCGCGGTGTTGGTGCTATCAGAATCCTTATTTCTTTCGTCACGAGGACGTTGGAAGAAGAAGACCATTGGGACAAAGATCGCTAGTACCAATATTTGATGCTCAAGCTCATGATACTGCCTTATCTTTGACGCGAGCCGCTCAACACCAATTTGGCAAACGCAAGTGGAACAAAGGACGACAGAGCCAGGCCTCTAAGTTTAGCCTAACAAACTGCCAGGGTTGCAGTGTGATGTCAATAAAGAAGACCCCTACAGTCTGATCACACTTAAATGTATTTAAAAGCGGAAGGAGGTGTGTCAAACCGTAAGCTCCAAGACAGATAGCCATGATATGGTCACGTTGCCACTGCAGGCTTGGCTTGATTCTGTTGGGGGCACAGGTACGTAACAGAAAATGCGTGAGACAAAGGCAAACGTTATTAGCAGATATGTAATGGGAGCTTCATGAGGAATCACGCAGTGAAAGTGGAAATATACAGCTTTGTTATTCAAGATTTGGCTCGTATAATTCACCCATTCCTCTGCATCATAAATTCAGAACTATACCAGGGTTTAGACGGCGGATAGTCCATATCAGAAAATATAACCAATAGCCGCACGTCAGTACTCTCCCTCAGTGGAGAATCTTTGTTTGAGTTTGGGAGAGGGAATGCTCCGTGCGGACATGCTAGGCTGGGTCAGATATGTGTATTGCCCAGTAGGACTAGAAAGGAAACATAAGGTTGTTCTTGTTGGTGTCTGAATCAACGGCTTTGAAGACAAGGACTTCGTCTTCAGCTTGGTCCGGGAGCCAGTACCACTTTTGCCCTTCGTTGTAATGTATCATGAGGTTCTCGGCAACATAGTTGGGATAGATAACATCGTTTTCTACCATGTCACCCGGGTCAACCGTGGAAGTATCGCACAATGCCAGAGGCCAGTCTCGTACAGGAACACGAAGAGGTCTCCAAACCCTGTAAAGCATTCAGTAAATGGTGATATGAAGCAGGATCTAAGAGACGGACGTGATAATCTGGTATCTTGATTCGCAGATTTGTTCCGCAACGCCTTCATATAACTCACGAATGATGGACTTGGTAGCTTCGGGTGTTACGTCTAATAAGTCGGTCAGAAGGGCTAGATGGGAGACAGCTATATATGGCGTACCAACATGTGTCATTAAGCTAGGTTGCGGCCTAGCACTAGGCTTTCCTTGGAAGTGTGGAAACTCTCGGCCTCTCAGCCTCAACTGCGACGAAGGGTAAGTTTGTCGAGCTTCTTCATATCAGCATCATTGGCACACCTGAAAATCCAAAGGCCGAATTTTCTTGGCCCCAAGCTTCTTGGTGAAGTACCTCTCCAGTTCTGAGACGTAAACTTGCTCGATAAGTTGCTCATTCTTGAAGTCGTCGTACTTCATGCGGGTGTCGAGTCGATGAACCTCGAAACCTTGATTATCGAGGGCCAGGGTAGGTACCAAGGGACGCAAGCTCCTCAGGTGAACAGAATGGTATAATCTCAATAGGTTATGGAGAGGTACGTCGGACTTTGGGATGTAGTGAAAGTTGTAAGGCTTGACGGTATTCCACGGGTCGCTTCGGTCGGGAAAATATAGTGGAACATCTGCTGTAAACATCGGAAGGAGTTATGAAAGAGTAAGGGCTTGTACCAACGCTGGTCATGGTGTTCAACAACTCCAATCTCTTGGGGCTTCTCGCTGGGGATAGTCATGGTGCGAAATGGTGATGGTTCACTCCTGCTACTAGTAAAAGCGGCGGTTGTGGAACGGACCAAGGTCTAAACGGTAGGTTAGACAGACTCTCTGTGTTCAAATAAACAATTTCGAGCATCATTGATTCACTGGCTGGGTATTCAGGAAATGGAGCGACTTCAGGCTCTCTCTCCAAGTCAATTCGGAGGGAAGGAAGTATGGTTGACTCATGCATGAGGCCGGCTGCAGATGGAAACTGCAACGCAATTGCGGGGTAATTATCGATTGTACCTTTTTTGCAGGTCAAAAAGTAGCAGATAAGTATCATATTAGGTACATATACATATTCTGTGTAGCTCTGTGTCATGTCGGGGAATGGAAGTGGGAATAAATGACGCCAAGACTGGCATTGAATGTGACCGGTCTGATTTTGTGAAACACCAAAGAGAGCGTACCAATAATCGTATCATATTAGTCGCCTTTACTTGAGACTCCGATGGCTTGCATACATCCGGTGTGAGTATATGCGAGCTTTGGGAGCCTGTAACTTATGCTTATTATGGCCCCACTTTCATAGCCTGAGGCCTCGCTTGGCTCTATATTTCTCCCCCTCCCTAAGCGAGAGCAGAATTGACAGCAGCTTGCTTTGCTCCCTTTCCCCATCACATTTGCCTGCTGTAGCTGCCATCCATTATGGCAATCCGCGCTATAGTGAGAATAAGCGAAGAGGTAACGGTTACTGTGGGCAACATCGACTACCTATTGGTCCCAAATCCCGAGGTATGGTTTCTTCCTCTTAGACTCTTTGAGAGCATGATTACTGAGAATCTATGAACCCAGGCTACCCTCGACTCCGGTAATCCAGGTGATGGCGAACCGAAGCTTTTCGTAGTCTACGTGACCAAACCGAGCAATACCATCTCCAAGTCAGCTCTGCAAGAGTTCCGAAGTTCCATTCTTGACCGGGATGATGTGTTCCAGGCAGATTTCTTGACCAACATCATCTTCTATGGTGCAAAGGAGGAGGATGTCGAGCTTGAATCCGACGCCTTAAACGAGCTTCTCGTCTGGAAAACGCGCAATTGGTCTTTTGTCGAAGGGAGACCTGACTCTAAAGTCGCCCCGGGGCCGTACGTCCTTCTCCACGGAAAAGACTGGCAGCCATGGAGAGTGTATCGCGACTTCAACGCCTGCTTCATGAAGACGTTCAGACCATCACCATATGCTGCAGGAAGATGAGAGTAGATTCTTCCAAAACAACGGGGCCGTGAAATACGTCCGCCTTTAATGGGTCGATTATTCTGGAGTGCTTCGCACACGTATCATCACAGTCGTCACAGCCAAGGAGATGGCTGCGGGAACCTTGCAGTATTCCCTTGCTCAAAACTGCATGGTTATTCCTATTTCCACAGCACCAGCGTGCTTTCCCGATGGAATCGAGGATTGGAGACTTCTGCCTGACTGGAGTTCGGTGGCCATATGCGGTTATCGAGAAACTCATGCCTCAGTTCAATGCTTCGCAGCCCACATGGGACTCAAACATCCGTTTGCAAGGTGTCCAAGGCACCTTTTGTCTCTAGCTGTGGATCGGTTCCTAATCAAGTTTCCGACGCAAATTTTGGTCGGGTTCGAGATCGAGTTTGTGTTACTCGACGAAAAACACAACGCTGCACAGTCCATGGACCAGACTGTCGGATACAGCATGACAGCTGGCTTGAGGACCGACAATCTGAATATCATCGAAGAGATTGTCGATGCACTTCAAGTATCTGGCATTGGAACCTACCACTTCCATGTCGAGGCCTTGACCAATTTGAGATTGCCCTGTTACCACTACCACCAATGGAGGCTGTCGATGGTCTTATGGTGGCACAGGAGATAATCCGAACAATAACTCTGCGTCACGATCTTAGAGGGACACTCGCACCGAAGCCGATCCTAAAGGGTCCAAAGAGTGGCATCCATGCTCACCTGTCTCTCGGGTCCTTGACCCCAGACGCGGGGGAGCACTTCTTGGCGGGTGCCTTGGCTAAACTGCGAGCGCTCTGTGCGTTCGGCTTGGCCAATTTTGACAGCTACGAGAGAGTCGCCGGAGATTGTGCCGGCGAATGGGTTGGCTTCGGGACCGGAAATAAGGACTTGCCTGTGAGAAAGGTTAACGACAACCGCTGGGAGTTCCGAGCGCTTGATGTTACCGTTAACACCTACATTTTTATGGCTGTCCTCCTTTTTTCAGGTCTTCACGGTATAGATGCTGGGCTCCTATTGACCTCCCAAGACTGCCAAGTTGTGCCATCAGCCCTGTCATACAAGGAAGCTAAGCGCCAGTTAGGAGAGCTGGGGATAGCGGAACGCATGCCACGAAATCTGTCCGAGAGTTTGGCAGTATTGAAAGAAGACGTAGATATCGAAACATGGGTTGGAAACGAGTTGCTGCGACAATATTTGCAGGTAAAGGAGAAAGAGGTAGAATATTTTGAGAAGATGGCCGATGAAGATAGGAGGATGAAATTCCTAAGCTATTTCTAGGGCAAACTAGCTGAGAAGCTACTTTAGACTTTTAATTTCTCTTGCCTTAGGATAGCCTTATGTATGAGATTCTTGACATAAAGTTGGACATTGAAAAGTCTCTTCTGCTACAATAGGCAGATCTAGTGTAGCTTCTCCAAAATTAACCACGACAGGCAACTTAATGACTCAAAGACCCAGGACTTTATCTTTCATGTCCTTTCATCAATTCAGCCCACCTTAACGGATAGGAACAAACTACAGCAACGATACGGGCTACGTTTGGACAATGAGCCTGAGGGGCTAGCCGCCCCTCCAGGCTTCATGACAAATCCAGGACCGGATTTATCTGACCTGCTGCATATAGGCCAAATACTATCTTTGTCTTATAGTAAATCACCATCATTATCAGCACTATAATCTTATTCTGTGGTGTTTTGGTTCCCTATTCTCAACTTCAAGCTTTCTAGCAATACTGGATCTATTTCTCAACCGTTTCAAATACTTCATGGACTCCTTGATGAACTTTGCCCTATTCAACCAAACAGTTGTTGGCACCGAACCAGAGCTTGCTGTGTTTGACCCTCAAACAGATGAGAGCTGCAACGAATTGCTTTCTAGCTATCTGCAAGGCCTCCAAATATAGGAATATATCTTCTCTCTTACACTTCTCAAATATTTATAGAATAGTACAGGAGAGAGCAGGAGAGAGCCTAGGAAGTAACTAACAACAGCCTTGCGGGGAGGCGAGAATAGTAACAAGCTGAAACACAACTAACAAGATTAACAAGTTTCTTTTGTCAACTAAATACACTTAATGATACCACTCAACATAAGTGTACTGGGCTTCCATATCATTCACCTCAGATGGCGAAAAGCCCGCCCATAGAATAAAGTCATCCCTCCCTTCCCATAGACTCTCTATCTTTGCCTTCCTTTTCAAGGTCTGCGTTGAGGCCAACCACGACGAAGGTATGCTTGCACTTCTTCGCCAAGTCTGCAGCCCGTCTGATTCCTTCAGCTGGTTCAAATTTGAGACAACCGCCCAGACGACAGGTCCCACCTGGTATGGGGATGAAGGAACTTCCAGTTGTTAGCGATGTCGATGCTCTGCCAGCCTCTACGCGGAGTCGATACGTCTGGTTCGATTTCATCTCGTATGTACCGCGCTCTTCTATCGAGCCATGCCCAAAGAACATTCCCGCATGAGTCTGAGATGATGCATTGTCGATTACGAGGTGCTCGTCAATGTAGAACTTTGAAGTACCATAACTAGCAAGGTCGAACTCGTATGCACCATCGAAGTCTGGTTTGTAATAAGCTGTCATTGATATGTAAAATGTTTCGCCCTTTTCAGGGTGACCATAGTCCATAAGCTGATATGTTGTATCGGGGATATTCTGCTGATCGAATGGCTTTCTTATCTGCCAAGGTGACTCTGGCTGGTTGAAGAATGATATCGAGACACCTGGCATCCCATTCTCATCTGTGACATGGTCGCCTGTGAAGTAAGGCAATAGTACGTGGCCAAAGACTCCCGGCTCAAAATGCAGCTTTGCATGGGAGGGAAGCTGATCTCGAATTCCTTGGAATACAGAGCTCGTGTAATAAGGCCGCAGATTTGTGCTTCCACCGCCACATGCAGCAGGTAACTTGGCATTGGGTCCAATAACAGCAACGTCTTCACATTCCTGTGGTTTTATAGGTAAGATGCCGCCCGAGTTCTTGAGCAGCACTATACTCTCCGTAGCAAGTCGTCTGTTGTGTTCTGTCTTCTGGTGAGTCGCGAGATGTCTCTTTTGTCGATACTCGAGCTGAGACTGTGCTGTTGACTAATTGGAGAACCTTCTTGCTCTGTCGTCTATTGTCCTCTGAGAGACTTTTCCGAAGACGACTGCGACTAGCGCTTTGTCTGCGCGGTGCCTGGAAGGACCTGGCATCTCAATATCCACACCGACATTTAGTGCATCTGTGCAGCCGTCTGGAAAGGTTTGAGATAAACTTCTCTCAACGCTCTCTCCGAAATGCATATATCCGTCGACATTTTTGCTGTTTCTTGATCATTGGCAACGAAATGTTTCAACACTGCTGCTGTTCCTCGGCTTTGAACACCGCGGATGATAGCTGTTGCTAAGACACCGCTCAAATGAGGATCTTCAGACAAGCTTTCAAATCTGCGTCCATTAAGCGGCCCTCGAACAAGGTCGACGGTTGGACCTAGCCATACATGTGCGCCTTTTGCATCACATTCTCTAGACAGAAGCTGACCTGCTGCGAATAGCAGATCTCGGTTCCAGGTTGCACCTAGACCAGTTCCACAAGGGATGCATAGTGCTGAGACTGGGTTGAAGAACCTTCCGCCACGTGCACCATTGGGACCGTCGGTGCATTTGACGGATGAGATACCTTTAGAAGGGATATCTTGGGAATGCCAAAAGTCGGATCCTTTTCGTTGTTAGCTGCCATTACGTATTCAACTTAGTAATGATTGGAAATATTTACCAGAGAGAAGCAAAATCTTCTCAGCGAGAGTGAGAGATGCAAGCGTTGACTCAACGTCAATAGGCTGTCTTTGTAGGATATGCATGTTGGCGACTACGCAAAGAGTCAGACCCAGTTCCCAGGAGGATGCTCAAGTCTAAGCTATAAGCATTGTAAATATCCAGAACAAACAGAAGTCTACTGAACCCGGCCCCCTGATCTGCTGCTCAAGGTTGGATAAGCCCGGTCAAGCCGTGGATCCACTCGCTTCGGATGTCGGGCGGAGTTGTTTTGCTGGGGCCTCCATGGTAGTTCTAATGTCTAGCCTCGTTACTGACGGATTATGATGTTCTAATTCAAAAGGGTTAGTTTTAGAGAAATTAAAGAAAGCGTCTCCGAAATAGTAATCTAAGGGTTTAAATCGTCTAGATGTTTGTCTGCGATGGCGTTGGTTGGTCTATGGTCCCGAGTCTCCTGATAAGAACATCCGAGCATGGTCGACACTAGCCAACACTGGATATGCAGCCGATTTCAGTCCAAGCAAAGCTAACAAATGTTGAAGCGACTGATAATAAATGCTGCAATAGTGTCCAATACGTTCTCCAAACCTAGACTATGTGCCGCAAGAACCTGATTAGGTATAACCTCAATATTTCCCATTCTAGGGAAAGTGTCATTCTGCTGTACGAAATGCGCCGCTTGAAGGGGCGAAAAAGCCCTGTGACATAACAGCTTAAATTCCAATTCTTTATGACCATCGTCATCTGTTCAAGGTATAAATACCTATTCAATCCCTTATTTAGGTTCACAAGCATTTCAGCGCTGGAAATCACCGCTTTGGTACACTTGGGGCTGAATGTGCAAATACCAATGACGTATTGGCGGGTAGATCACTCTGGGCATGACGTCCAGTACGACAAAGCACAATAAGAGTAGCTATAAGAATAAAGAACCCGGATAACCATATGGGGACTCATTCCTATACCAAGAAAATGACCTTCATCTAAAGTCCACTTCTTTGAAACCGGTTCGCACTTTACACCTACCCCATTACAAAGACACGCATGCAACTCAGTAATCCCTATACTATTTTTCAACTTCTGATCAACGGATTCAACATGATGGACAAACTATTAAAAAACCTCATTGGCGGCGACGAGTTCGACGGCCTTTATGACCCACAAGCAATCATCGCAAAGGGCCAGGCATTGGACAAAGAGTATGGCTATATGTATGGCAACTACTACGAGAAGAAAGCAAGGGAGAAAGCTGCCATGTACACCGGAGGATATTCAAACGGAAACGGTGGTAACAGTGCGGGATGGAGCAGCTATCCTCGCTAGAAGATTCAGGCTGGGAAAAAACTCGAATTCCATCTAAATCAGTGGATATCCTACCGAGGCTCACTCCTTGATGGTGGACACAAGATGCTGCAGACCATTCTGTCTTGCCTTCTTAGATATGAACTATCTTCTTTGAAATTCATGTCCTTTTCTTCAAAGTGCAAATAAGCCCATGTTGTTGTACGAACCAACGGTTTGATGTTTTCCACTCAGCCTTGGGATCCTCCAACTCAATAGTATACTGTCTCAGCAATTGCGGCATCACCTTGTGCATTTCCATAAGACTTATGTATCTTCCGAGACAAGTTCGTGACCCTGCACCAAAAGCCAGAAAACTATTTTCCATCTTGGCGAGTAACTCCGCATCCGCATTTAACCACCGTTCAGGAATGAAGGACTCAGGATCCTCATATACCTTAGGGTTGTATTGAGTAACCCATGGGTTTATACCAACAATTGTGCCCCCAGGGATGAATTTTCCGCATATTTCTGCTCCCTGGGGCGGAACATGTCGCTCCATGAGCAGCCCGACAGAGGGATGGAGACGCATCGCCTCTTTGATGACAGCTCCCATATATGGCAGATGCGTAATGGATTCCTTGTATGAAATAGGACTGCTCAGCTTTCCATTCGCGTTGGCCGTGTCGATCTCATCTACAACTTTTCTCATCTTTATGGGGTTCTTGATAAGGAAGTAGATAATTGCGCGGAGAGCAATAGCGGTGGTATCCGAGCCAGCGAACACGTTGGCTGAGAGATGTGTAATAGCGTCTCGGGTACTCATCTTGAGCGGGTCTTTTTTCTTCACTGCAGCCCACTTTGAGAGAAAGTCCCTATCGCCATCATCGTTCAGCTCCAGTTCTCCGTCTCGTTTTATGGTTGTCCGAGAATTGATAGCCTTGAGAGTGAAAGTCACGACCGCATTCCACGACTCCATGGCTGGGATCAAATATGGAAACAGCGGGTTACCCAAAAGAAGAGGGTGCATTTCGGGGACTTGTCCACACATCGCCGCGTAAAAGAGGATGCCCTCAATAGTTTCCATCATGCCGTCGACGTCCCCACCTGTCGCCAGAAACCCAAGCTTCTGTGCGAAGGTTACTTCACCGACGACGTCGAAAGCATAGTACTGAAGCCACGCTCCAAGGTCAATGGGTTTCTCGGTCGCGGCCCATTCATCGAGGCGTGATACGAAGAGCTCAGTACACGAGTCCATTGCAGCTTCGGATCCGAGAAGACTGGTCAAGCTGTAAGCGTGTGCAACTTTTTTCTTTTGTTCCCGGTGGTAAACAGGGTCCCGGGTTGAAAATAGGTTCATTTGCGGCTTCTTATTCCAAGAAATACTTTGGATCGGGTAGAATGCTGACTGGATGATCAAGGTTAACATTACTACGCTGACTGAGAGCCCAAGTCCACTAACTTTTGTAAATGCGCCAGTCAATCCATAGATGGTCTTGATGGCTGTTGGATCACCAACAGATACAATATTGGGTGCTATTCGCACAAGTGAGCCATACTTTTTGTGTAGTCTTATGGCAGTCCAGTGAGATTGGCCGTTGTAAACATCGTAAAGTCTCCAAAGTTTCGTCCATTTTGCGAGGGACGGCCCCGGAATACGAGAAAGACCTGGCCGATATCGATTATACACATAGCTCAGAACCAAGAGCACAAAGAAAAATGCAAGAAAATGATGCTTGAGCGAGAAGATGGTCGTTTTCACGACAGAAAGGTCAATGTTGGGCATTTTATGGGAAGTGGAAACTGTAAATAAATTCCAAGAGACAAGATTCAATAGAAAATTGGAAAGGGAAGCCAGGAAAGAAAGAAGGACTTTTGAGGAGCGTAATGGTTATATGGGCAGCGAGATATCACAGGGCTGATAGCACCTATGCACCAGATATCACCATCTTCGGAAGTATGTTGCGCAATTTTCCCGATTGGGGGGATGAAACATCCCGGAGGAAAGGGAACTCTGACTACATATGCCAATTCTTGATGTCCAATCGCGACAACATGAGCTCTGCAGATCCTCCGCTGATTATGCACCCGAGTCCATGCACAAGACCTCGCTCCATGTTTTGCCCAATTGTAGAGTTAGTATTAATCACGCAAATGCAGTGAGCGTGCATATTTCGGAGAGTAAGGCGGCTACTGCTACCTATGACGAAGATGCTAAGAGTGTGAGACCTATTGTGATAGGTGGACGTATTGGGCATGAGAAATGTATACGAAGGACCCAACAGTATAAGCTTAGGTATAAAATTGCTGCGACTCCAATATTTGAGGGTGCTACCCTGGTCGATCTCGCTGGGTGCTGGGGGATATGGTACACGGGTATTTAACAAAAACGAAAGGATAATGTCATGCAGGTGGCCTTATCCCTACCGCCCGCCAAGCTTCTCAAAAGCCTCCTCCACATTCTTTGGCACCGTATTTGACATCCCAGGCATGTACAAATCAATGTTAAGGCCACTATCCGTGGCAAGCTTCTGATAAGACTGTTCACCCTTATTAATTACCTTGTTGGACGCGATGCATGTAGGGAGCTTACCTTTTGAACTTGTTCATACTTTGTCAGAACAGGCTTCAGGTCTGATACAGCACTAGCAGGAAGAGATCCGCGTTCGCATATATTGGAGATGAATTTTGCGAATTGGCTGAGGCCTTTAGAAAACTGCAAGGTTTGAATGTTAGCAGCCGCTGGAAGTGCATCTTGAAGCCGTTGAGATTTACCGGGCCAATCAAGTCCTGGAGGGCCTTTTTCTTGGCGTCGTCACCAGCGCTCTCAATTCTCGATTGGGAGTCACCCAGAGCCTGGAGAGCGCTCTTTAGGTCCGTCGCTGTCGTGTTGATACGAGCCTTGAGGAAATGGTCAGCCCATGCTCATCATGGAGATAAAGGAAAGGTGGGAGGTACCTGTCCAGCATCTGATTGCGCATCACCTCGTAACGCAGCGCAAAGCTGTGCTACAGCAGATTCGACAGCGTTCAGATTTTGGGTAAGGAAACTCTTCATTTTGGCAATGATGGATAGGTGACGTTGTTTGTTTGTAATGTAATGTGAGATGAAGATGGTCAGGAGGGACAGGATATTGAATTAATATCAAGGCTGACCCAAAAATGGCTGAGTGGGGCCGGCGAGCCCACCGACGCCGATCGGTAATTAGATATCCACCACCATCCGATATTCGTGTTCAGCCCGCAAACTCTATACGGCCTTACCTAGTTGAGATGATTAACAGTTCAGCTCAATGCAGGAGGATGGATCTGTCATAAGCTCATTCGAGATATTCATTCTATTATTGTCAATGCACACATGTCTATGACGATATTTGGTCGATCCGTATCCTAGTTATTGATGTGCCAGGACGCCAAATGAATATCGGTGGCCAAAGCGGTCTACGCTAGTCTCGCCTCAGGCTTCGTAAAATCACTAGGGCGACATAAAAAGCAATTCGCATAAGGGCCAAGTAACTACCTGCCGTTTGGAGTATCGAAGCTGTCAGATCCCATTTTAAGCTGTCATCGAGCTCAAGTCAGCCCATCTATTATACCCGTGAACCAGGCTCCCGGGTTTCAGGGGTTTTCCGTCGCCGATGCCTCGCTAGATCCCTAAGACCCTGTGTCTTTCACTTGTCCACTTCCTGATCATCATTGTGATCTGTCCTTCTCGAGTTTCTTTTACGGGGCAGTGGAAACCATTCCGAGATGTCGTTAACCTTCTAAGCAAGGAAGATTGTAGGGAGGGAGACTACGGCTGATGCGTCAACTAAGAATATATCTCAGTATTTCACTCCCATAATTGAGCATAATGAATCACAAAGAATGAGGAACATCCACCACCTAGGATACTTGAGGTCACTGGACTTGAGCGGAAAACTCGCCACATCCAGAGCGAATAATGATGATAGAAATAGATGTAGGAGCTGTATACATTCGCAAAGCGTCAGCACAGAGCATGGAGGTATCGCACGTCTATTTCATCACACAGAAACACAATTGTAATTATGGTGAATGCAAATATAGAGTTAGGCTGTTTCGCTGTCTCATTAGCCTAACTGATACTGGCCTGTTTTTGTCCAAGGTCAAGAAGAGTATGGACCTGAGTTCAAGTCAGCTGCGAACACTGATGATTATGGAACATTCCAGCCCGCCGGGTCGTTGATAGCCACCGATCGTTCATTGCTTGATTTTGTTTCAGTTGAGGCTGCGATGAATGTTTCTGGTGATATGTTAGCTTTGATCAGCCATCTTTTTCAGCTCCTGCAATATTCAGGGCAGCTGAATCATGCTGTGGCCCAGGGCTGACATATCAATTTCTTAACAGCCTTAGCAACAAATGTCATGTCACGAAAATAGACGGGTTTACAATCAGCACTGCTAATGCGAATCGCTACTTTCATCCTAGCTGAGTTCCTAAAAAGGATAGTAATAAAGAAGTTAAAAAATAAATTAACCATTCCCTTTTCGTTTAGCCCTTAGAGTAGTAGAGTATATACCATTCCCGGTAAGCCGCATATCCGTTCTCCCCGCACTTGACTACCGTGCCAAGATGGGGAAAACAAGGAAGAGCAGAAATTATTTCCTTTTCTGAAGGGACTTTCCGAGGCCCTACTTATCGATGCTGGGGTAGCTGGCCCCGTGATAGCCTATAAATTACATGTTAAGTCGGATTGCATCAGTGGCTAAAGCACTGCTAGACATTATTGATGTGTTGTTCCGAGTTCTATCCAGGATACAGGTCAGCCGACATGAAATGTGCCAGAGACAATGTTAATTCGACCTTCTGATTAATTACATGATACAAAAGCCTCTCTTGGAATGCGAATGTCGGCTCGTAGAATATTCCAATGGACACCATTTCCACCTTAACTCTGGAAGAAATACACCCCGGCTTGTTGCTTATAAGTCTTTTTGGATCTGTTATGATGATGGTTCCTGCGCTATTCTTTACAGAAACCTAAGAACATCCCTCTGAGAAACTAAAAATCAACAAATTTTGATAACTTTTCGTTTATTATTATTATCCCTTATCCAACTTCGAGAGCAATCTTAGATACGTTAACACAAAATGTTTCCCAAGAGATGAGTTCCTGGTATTTCAAGCTGGGCTACAGGTAAAGCCCGGGGGCTCTCTATCCACAGATGATGACTTTGATGCGACTTAGGAACCTTCCATGCTTGATCGCATCACGAGAGAATCAGTCTCAGTCTCACATGTAAAGGGTTAAGTCGCTGGGCCCTCGGCACGAAAGGATGTACAAGTATCCACTACACCCATGAAGGAGCGAACTATTCCTATTTTGTATAGAGAACCAACTTTATGATATACCTACCTTAAATAGAAAGTGCACATCTATATAGGCGCTGGAGGGTTACCTTTCATTCTGCAGGTAACAACTCTCATCTGGAAGAACTGGCACCTACTTTATCTGGCTAGCTCGACTCCAAGAAATAGCTATATAGCAGACAGGCTTTCCAATATCGAAACTAATTCTGGTTCACACTTGACATCTAACATCCAATATAAAGCGTGGACTGTTTTTCCATCCATCCATTGTACCTTCGACCAACTTGTCCGGTTTTGATCAACTATCTCAAACAATTAGGCTATCTTACCAATAGAGCAGCGTTGAAATGTTGACGCCATATCCGGTGACATGGCTTTTGGTGGTGTTGAGTACGGGGGTTTTGGCTCAAGATGCCCAAGCTTGGTATAAATCTCACCCCAACATGGCCCACATCAAGCATGTCAACCAGGATACGCATCAGATTGAGGACGAGTACGGTCGTACTAGATTCTTCCACGGAACTAACGTTGTCATGAAAGAGGCCCCATGGTATCGGCCAATGGAGTGGACTCCAGGAGTCTCGTCATTTGGCGAACAGGATGTTCAGAACATGCATGACCTGGGACTGAATATTGTCCGACTGGGACATAGCTGGGCTGGTGCGGAGCCAGTTCGTGGCGAGTACAATCAGACATTCTTGGATATCATGAAGAAACAGACGAGAATGGCTGAAGAACAGGGTATCTATGTCTTGGTGGACGTGCACCAGGACGTATTGGCCAAACAGCTTTGTGGTCATGGTGTACCCGATGTAAGTTATCAGAGGGAAGTTGGCTTCCATTCACTGACAAAAGATTTAGTGGTTCGTCAAGAAAAATTGGATAACGGGCTTCAGAAGGTTCCCATTCCCCCAGAAACTAACGCCATTTACTACCGACAGCAATGGCTTCCCATCACCTGAATCGCAATGCGGCACTATCGACTGGTCATTGAGCTACCTATCTGTGGCTGTTGGAAATGCCTTCGGAAGGTTTTACAATAACGACAATGGCCTTGCAGACTCATTCGCTGCTTACTGGAAGAAGTTGGCGTTGGAGTATGTCGATACTACTAATATCGTCGGGTACAATCTGCTCAATGAACCCTGGGCTGGTGACACACATGCCGACCCGACACTCCTCGTTCCCGGAGTCGCTGACCGCAAGGTCCTAGAGCCACTCTGGAACCGGGCATCAAAGGAGATCCGCAAAGTCGACAATGATACGCTTATCTGGTTCGAAGGCGTCACCTTCGACGTTCTCTCTGGCTTCAACAACGTGCCTCTCGGCGACGGATCCAAGACGGTACACTCATTCCACTACTACAATCCACCGCAGCTGGGCCCCATCAAAGACACACTTTACAACCGCCACAAGGACAATGTTCGACTCAAGACTGCCGGTGTTCTGACTGAGTTGACGATGTGGACTGGTGATGAAAAACAGATGAATGCCATGGCGGAGGCCATGACGGCTACTGATGCAAACATGGTATCTTGGATCGGCTGGGCTTATGAAAATTTGTACGATGGAAAGTCTGGAAAGCCGTACCCCGAGCTGCAGAAGCACTACAGCCGCGCATATCCGGCGGCGGTTGCAGGGACGCCAACTTCATTTGGCTTTGACGAGAGTTCAGGCACTTTCAAGCTAAACTTCACGAGCGATCCAACGATCTATGCGCCTACTGAAGTCATTCTGCCTGCTGCCACGTTCCCAAACGGTTACGAAGTTAACATTACCCCTGATGGCAGCCTGGTGCAGTACAAGCGTGACAAACGCACTTTGGCCCTGTTCACATCGAGTTCTCTTAAGAAGGCGACAGACATATCCGTTACTATTACCAAGAAATAGTCATATAGTGAATTCAATACTATAGCCCTCAACTGTTATTAAGATTAATCGAAATATGTAAGGAAACCTTCTGCTGCCAAACTAGCAATTGCCTGCTCTCCTACTCCAAGCTTGGCCGGACAAACAAGCGACCCTCAACCTTGTTCTTCTTTATATCCTCCAATCCCTTCGGCACATCCCAAAATGGTATTTCCGTCAACTTAGGTGTGATCTTGCCAGAAGCAATCAGCTTCAATACCTCAACCAACTCTTCCTTTGATGCGCCAAATGAGCCCCTCAAGCTGATACTCTTCGTAACGAGTAACAAAGATGAAAATTCCACGTTTTGTCCATTGAGTCCAACCATTGCAATAGTTCCACCCTTTTTGACGGCGGAGACGCCAGCGGAAATAGTTGCAGTGGATCCAACGAAATCGATAACAGCGTCAAAGCTTACATCAGGGAAACTGGCGAGAGTTGGGGCGCACGCGACCGCGCCCAACTGTTTCGCATCGTCATATTTGTCCTCATTGATATCGATTCCATAGACCTTGGCACCTTGTAGCACTGAAATTGCAACTGCATTGAGGCCAAGGCCCCCGATTCCAATGATTGCAGCGGTTGTCGACTCCTTGACTCTAGCGGTTACCACTGCAGCATGATACGCTGAGGAGATCGAGTCCGTGGCAACCGCTGCTTGAGGAAATGTGACACCCTCTGGAATTTTGACCAAGTGCTCGTAATGAGCTATCGCAAATTCGCTATAGCCACCGTCATAGCCAAGGCCAATTGTTGTCGCGCGTGTTGCCTTCTCAACTGGATGGGCTACCAGAGCGACGACAACGCGATCGCCGATTTGGACTGGAGAAGGCTCTGATCCAAGCTTGATAACAGTTCCGGCTACTTCGTGTCCGAGGGTAATGGGGAGAGATCCCAGCATTGAGATGCCGTGGCCATCAACATAGTGGGCGTCGGTGTGGCAAAGACCAGCGGCCTTGACAGATATGAGGGCCTGGCCTTCTTTCGGCTTGGGAATAGGAAGGGTCTCAAGCTGAAATGGCGATTCTGGGCCGCCGTATTGGAATGCCTGCATGATGAATAGATGTGATGTATGTTAGATAAGTGATGGGATTTGTGAACAGATGCAGATGGAAACTGGATTATTCTTCTTTAATAGGCCTTGCTTTTAATACACCAGGTTTCTTCGCTATAGTCAGGTGTATCCCAACAACTTGGTTTATCGCACCATTCTTTTGTCTCAAGTAGCCAACAGATCGACTAGGTGGAGCAATCGGGCCGAAGACATCTTTCGATTTGTTAAACATGGAGAGAAATGTTGACTTTGAAGCCTCAATGCCTCAGCTGCTGTACGTGACGTTATATGCATCGCGCGTGACAATTTTCACGCTAATGCAGGAAACGTTGATTACAGGTCTTGGCGATTCCAGGATCAAAGTCCGATGAGATTTGCTGACTAGAACCTTCGACAGAATGATCTGGCTGTGTCGCTAAGGAATAAAAGTCTTATGTCAGATTGATAGTTTACTATTTCTCCCAAAATATGGTTTAAAATGAGCTTATGAGCCCGCATTCTATCTTAAACACTCGTCCTAGCGCCCATAGACCACCACCGAGCACTTATCTTCCATTCATCCCCATCTCTCCCGTCGGTGAGATGTTTCCACTTGTCCAGAAACCATGGCGCAGCTTCCCAGTTTTGTGCATCCCAAGGTGCTGCGGAGGGCAAAGAACTGCCATTGGCAGAACCCCAGCATCGAAGACCGTCATTGAGTAAGTCGAGGCAGAAATCCTCTCTGTCAATCGACGGAGGATCTGAGTGAACCGCGGTAATAGCTTTGGAGCGAAACTTTGGCCATGGGATCAAATCCAACGTTGGGTGATGGGGCATAGTGAGCTGTGCCTGCGTAGGCACAAGGTCGGGTTGTATGTTCTTTAAATAATCCTTTAGTATCAGTCGCATTTTCGCAGCCTGCTCGGTGACTTCGTCTCCATCATCCAATAATTCCTGTTGTATGAGTTTCTCTTTCAGGCGTGGAAATGGTGATTTGGATTCAAAAGATATAAGATCGTGCCACGGGATTCCCAGATGTCGTGCATTCATGAACACAGCAGACACAAAAGAAACTCGACATAGAAGTATATAGTCTCTTGGCTGGAATTGGCTTCGTAGAGGGGATGTCACTATCTCGTGAATCCTGGAATTATGTCCCGAGTTGATATTCAGCTTTCCCAAAACACTAATACCGGCTTTGGTCGCTGCTCTGAGGTCGAAGTCGCCTAGACTTTTCTGAACATGTTGCAGCCATTGATTCATTGGAAGATGCATAGCATTATCGTAAAGTGAGGAGCTCACGGGATATCCCAAGAATATGAGGCCATACTTGATGATGTCCCGTATACCGAAGAGCTCCTTCGTCATCAGCAGAAAGAAGGTGCGGCGTTCTCTTTCAGGACAGGAACCTATGCAAGCGAAGAAGTCGGATGCAGTAAATCCCGGTGCGATGTCTAGAGTGTGAAAGTCCGTATCGGCGAAAGGAGCGCAGACGGCCTTTGCCAACGGAACTGGTCCGACGGTCCGGTCTTGATGCTGGTGCTGCGATGCCGCGGCGCCATAATTCTGCGCACGTGTGATTTCTAGGGTAGATGGCAGGATGATGCTAGATACAGCTAGGTGTTCCAACATCTTTCGTCTCTCTTTTTGCCGCGCGCCTATTGTTCACGAACGGTCAGCCACGCCACGTGCACGAACAAGCAGCAAACGACATACGATAGTTCCGCTGCGCCAAGGCATTTTGCCGTCGTCTATGTTGTGGTGATTTATCTGAAGGATCGCGCGTCATTTCTGTGTTGCTTGGAGAAGGACTTTTGCATTCGATGGAAGTTGAATCGCGTTGATCATAGCAGGAACAAAACATCTACCGGGACCCTCGGAGAGCGCTTCATGGCGTGATGTGAGGGGCGATCACAGGCCATCGCGTATCCAACTTATGTTGCCTCGGAACTAGTCTGTCTTGTAAAACAAACTTAAAACAAGATTTATCATATTTTGTACATTGTCGGTATTTACTCTATTGATAATCAGTATGCCTGGTGTTAAGGAAAGTGGGCTGGGTTTATCCGCACTATTGTATCGTTCCATTAGTCTAGAACAAATTTACACTCTAAACTTCACTACCCTGTGCTTAAGTTGATATGAACCAATAGTGTTGACAAGACGATAGCGCTTGCTTGGCCGGGGGGGGGATGCAGAAGGGGTTAACCTGCATGATTCACTGCAATTTTAGCCCACGATGACCGCTACAAACAAACATGGGAGAAGGGTGTATCATATGTCTCCTCATCTATCGATAATTCAACCAACCCAAGCCTCCAGAATCGCCAAGAATTTTTACTTAACACGAATTTAAATATTGTGAGATATTATCCTCATAGAAGACGCCGCTTTGCAACCCAATTGTAACAATAGCTCCAGGAGATTCGAGCACAGCTGTAGGGTAACAACGGGCGGCTGAGATAATCCCGTTTACGATCCATTAGCTCACAATATTAAAAAGATGGAGCTGAAGGAAGCGCCAAGTAAGGCTGAGCATGCAAGCCGCTCCTACAAACCACTTTACAAGACAATTGCAACGATGGATAAATTAATAGTCTGTCGGCTAGAGACAAAGTACAAGGTTAACTGCCAAGCATCAGTGGATAAGGTGCTGAGCCTTCGGAGGTTTTCTACCCTTTGTCCAGTTAGCGCACGGAGACAGCTGCGGCCCCGGAAATAGTACCCACCACCCCATTGGCGGGTGGGCTATGCCAGCCAGGGGCTGTTAATTGCCATCATGCGACTATCGGATCAAGTTTCACAGCGAGTCGTGGTGTGATAGTCATCGGCTGTCTCCTGATTCAGGTCTACCACGGATGGTTTAGTCTTCATCGTATGGGTTGCCTGTTTAGGCTAGAGTCAGTTGTGTTACAGCCCTGTCTTGAACAAGCTAACCAGTACTGAATACGATAATCCATCGCTTGACTAGGTAGTCTCTTGCCGGACTGTATCAAGTTAACCACTGTGGTCGAGAAATGATCAAAGTGTATCCAGCGAGTTCGGGCATTTTACTAAGAGTTAGTAACGATCATACTCAGCCTCGGAATACGCGACCTGGCTGTGTAATTCCACAAAAGGGGCCTCTTTGAAGGACGAAGGAATGAGGCACAAAAATCCATTCGGCGCCTAGGGCCCTAGACGCCGAAATGTATCGGCCATGTTGATAACTTATTCTGATCGTGAAGATAAGTTGGGGGCCGCAAAGCAAGCTTAACTTCGGAGTTCACATCAACTTAGATAATGTTATGACACCCTGGTTGTGGAACCGGGTCTGCTCGTTATTGCGATAGCCACGCCATCTCCATATCCGCCCCGCCGTACCGGTCGCCTTATAGCCTTACAAACTGGGATCACGGTAACAATGCGATTGGGTTTGTGAATCCTTCTCAATCCTTTTGCAAAGGTCCTTAATACACTGCCAAAAATCCTATGCCAAGACTCATTTCGCCAAACTGTTCCTGCGAGCTGCCAAGATGTGCACGGCACCGAACCGATATGAAAGTCGGGAAATGGGAAAAGTATATATAGTTTCCTTTGCTCAGGATAACGGTTTCCGGCCATAGTCTTCATCAGCCAGCTTCATTGCAACCGACCAATCATTCAATCATTCCAAGTAATTCTCAAGTCACTCATTGGCCATGAAATCTACTACTGCTCTTTTGGCTCTTGCCGCTGTGGCAGATGCCTCTCCCCTCGCCTCCAGGATCTCCAAGCGTCACGATGTTATGGACAGCAAGGAGACCTACTGCAAGGGCTGGGATCTGAGAACAGCCGAGGGCGTTGACAAGCTCTGGGATGAATCAGACGCTGGTGTTGATCTTGAGCTGTTCATCAACAGTCATCCGGGTAAGTTAGACTTCCTTTACTAACACTCGATTCAAATACTAACAGCCAGCCAAACAGACCACCAGAAAAACTGGATGCAAAACATCGAGAAGGTCATCTCGGGCGGTGGCGATGGCAGATCTGGTTCCAGCGGCTGTGGCATCATTGGAAGTACCTGCAACCCCATGGGTGGTATCAGCTGTCAGGATCAGTTCGACAAGTATGGTAAAACATTCATCGGCAAGAGCTCGTACTGGAGTTTCCAGGCTGTCAAGGGCATGCACAGCAAGTTCAACGAACTCCACCGCATGTTGACTACCGAGACCATCGTCAGCGGTCTCAAGATTGACCAGATGATCAAGGACTTTGAGGGAAGTGAGTCTGAGCCTGGTAATGTCAAGGGCTGGTTTGCTGCTGCTGCGACTATGGGCAATGCCCTCGGAGGCCTGATTCCTGGAGTATGTTACCTCTTTCGCCAAACTCTAGCTTTCTTTACTAACTGTGGTACCTACAGGGCTCTGCTGCCTCTGCCGGCCTGGGTCTCGTTGGTGGTCTCATGTCCGGTCTCGCTCTCGAAGACAAGAAGGATAATGGCGCCGCCACCATCTCAGCCAGCCTCGCCGATATGTTCAAGGCGGCCTCAGTAAAGCTTGAGGACACCGTCCGAATCGCGACCGGTGGTGGCAAAAACGACGACGAGTACAACTCCCTCCCCGCCCCCAAATGGGACACGTACCAGACCAAGATTGCCAAGTTCTTCAACGGCGGCTGGTTCCTTCTCGATGACGATGTCGAGACTGTTCGCGTGACTCTGGGCTCTATCACCAACAACATCCAAAAGAAGGTCGCCAACGACGTCATGAAGGCCGGCAAGCTGCATCTCGTCGCCGACAAGTTCAGCGGGGCTAGTGAATCCCGCGAGAAGTGCGGTTTCAAGACCGGCCGTCAGTGGCTTCCCCTCCGCGATGGCGAGGAGTACTGCTTTTACATCATGCGTCACGACCAACACGGCAATGGTGGATGGGCAGAGGTCGGTGATGACATCTACAAGAAGATGGCCGACTTTGGTCTTGGTGACCGCGAGCCTTACTACAAGGCTCTTATCGACTGCGCGCTGAACAAGGGCGACAATGATGATGTTGACACGAGCAACCTTGTCCAGGGAGAGATTCCCCGATGCTTCTTCAACATGCCTGCTGTGTTTGTTGAGCCTAAGGGTGGTAAGGCCTGTGGAAGCCCCTTTGACAGCCACAACTGTGTGAGTGCGAAGAAGAGCAGTCCCCTGAAGGATTGAGCATGGGAGGTGTATATTTTTGTTGGGAATCTTTACTTCTTGTATCTTCAACATGAAGAACTTTAGACACTTTAAATCCTATCTTCTATGTATATAACGCTGTTTTGTAATTTTAACCGATTTGGATACATCCTCCAAGATTTGTTAGTGTCTATTGCGGCTTCAACCAGTGGTATATAGTCCAGCCTTGTGAATGCCGTGCAGATCCAGATAACGTATTAGCTGATGGTAACAAAACAGAGAAGGCTGTGGGTTCATCATGGTGGTGTGACTTTAATGAGCCGAGGTACGCATCCTGACACGCGGTGGGTTCATTAAACTCGCACGAGGGCTGTCCGATCAACCTGCCACTAAAATGTCAATCCCGGCTAGCATCTGCAGGCAACGTCAGCAAGTCACGAGATGAATAAGACTAGGTATGCAATCAACGTAAGAAGCAGCCTCAACGTGATAGCTCATGAGGACTGCGGGTTTGTCGGAGAAAACAAATTACTCTGTATTAAATCTTCCATTTAAATAAACACAACACGCTCTATTTCTGATCTTGGACAAGTCTTACACATTAATACCTACATGCCTATTCTCCCAACCCTAACCATCTCCTACACAAATACGTATCCATAGCAACAATGCCTATGGGAACACTAGATTTGAATGGCGAATCTATGCCAATCTTTGCCCCAGCATATTCCAGGGCAAAGGGCATCTTCACCAACACTACTGCAGTTGGTATCACATATCGTGTTGCCGCATCTCAGGTCGCCCACCTTGTCCCAGCTGTTCTCGAATTAGAGGAAGAACCTCTTATGACCTCGCTGTTTCTCAGCTACGGAATGAGCCCTGTTGGAGCCTACACTGAATACGCTCATCAGGTAGAGGTGACCTACAAGGGCGACAAGTTCCACTATAACCTTCTCTTCATCCTCGACAACGACGCCGCCATATTCGCTGGTCGCGAACTCCTTGGTTTTCCAAAGGTTCTCGGAAAAAGTGTTATCCAGGAGTTTACCGGTAGTCGGCTTGTAACCGGCAGCACGGAGAGACCAGCGGGACGAAAGATGGTCGAGTTTGAATTCGTTCCTGAACAGATGGTTACCAATGCGCCTCCACCGGATAGATGGATGCTCAACCTCCGCAATATTCCCTCTCCAATTGTTGGGCAACCCCCTTCTGTTCAGCAATTTCTTCCAGTTGGGTTAGGAATGAAGTGTGATGAGATCTGGCTGGGAAAAGGTCATATCAGCTTTCCGAGGAAGTCTATCTCCGATCCTTGGGTTAACTTGGATATTTTGAGATATGAGGGGAGCTTCATGGCGAAAAATGCAACGGCTGAACTTCTTGTTCGACAGCCAAAATAACTCTGAGGCACGCCTGGAAGCTGAAGTAACTGTATACTAGTTTGCTTATTTGTTGCTTATATTATTGAAGACGTATCTATGCAAATCGACTTATGATGCCTTATCCCAGGCCATGAACGAATACTGCGCTCTTTGCTGCGAGCTTCCTCTTCTCCTGAAAGCTTCGCTTGTTCTCTTCCAACCAAGCTCTGAAATCTTGCATCTTGAGGTTGTAATTGCGACACCCTTGAACATCTCCACCATAGCCCTCATCCCCAAACCACTTGAACATATCACCGACGGAGTACTTCAGCACAAACTTCACTGCGTTCGCAATTGGGCAAGCCGCCAGTCCCATGCGTTGGCCGATGACTTCAGTATAGATAGCGTCCGCCTCACGCTGCGTCAACTCATCGCCCACGTGTGTCGATGCTGCATCTCTGTACTTTTCGGGATGAAATAGACTTTGCGCAGCAAACCAGCCAATATCCTTTGTCGATACCATTAGCAACTTTTTGCTTCCCAGTTGCTCCCACGAACGAATCCCTTTCGTTGATGTTGGTGGTGATGTTCTCGAAGAACGTTACTGGACGGAGAACAGTGTACGTCATCTGCTGCGGACTATGTTACGCGCGTTTTTGAAGATGCTTCTCAATCGAATGCTTTGCAGCAAAGTTTAACGGCGTTCGGATCAACATGGCTTAAGGCTACGGACTTATGAAACAATTCAATGATCATAGCTCTGATCTAGCAATGCGAGCGCAAAAATACAGAGACATTAAGACCTTTAATGCGAAACGGCACTTAGCTTGAACTAGTAGCATTCTCTAACCTGCTGTAGTTTAGCTCTGTCACTGGATAGGCGGATCATGGAGCTAAGAACAAAGGTTAGAAACCTAAGCGAATACGAGTAGACTAATTTATTTACCCGAGGCTCGGTTTAAAGGCAAGCCGTTAGCTCCCAGGCTGAACTGGACAGCATTGATATCGCTCGTAGTTGAAATATGATAGTTGGTGCTTGAAATTTTATCACTGCGAAATATAACCGCAAACCCAAACTATGACTCTTTTACCGATCTGATATGTGCACGGTCTCTGGTGCACATAAGATTTGTTGGAACCTATGGAAGAAGAAGCAGGCTCTGGGCGTACAAGATAATAAGAATCACACCATATCTTTCTAAGATTTAAGTATATACATATTGATCCATTGCATAGGGATCTGCTATGCTTGAAAGCTAAGATTGCCCCATTATCTGAAGTGCACAAAGAAATCAAAACGAAAAACTGCCAACAACTTACCCATTAGACACTTTACCATTTTTAACTCACTAGGGTATAAATATAGTTCAATTAGGGAACCTGAAGATATTATCACATTTGACCAATAAGCTTTATTTTCTTTCGCCGCGTTCCCTATCTCTTTGAGCGGCATAAGACTACTATGGGATTACTTGTCCCCACTTTACTGACTAACCTATTAGTACCTGCAGGGTACGTAAAGAATAGGTATAAGTATAAAGTATGTAATGTTGCGATTTGTAGAAATGCTAACTGTCAGTACTTAGATTATATGCTGATTTAGGTGTGAATAGAGGTACTAGTTGTCGCGGCCATTTTGATTGGCCCTTTGCCCCTGTCGTGACCTGGTAGTTTTATGCCGCTTAAAGAGATATGAGAACTCTTGGCATACTACCTGTGTGGCGGCCGAACCCTATGCGGCGGCCGACCGTACATAGTCGCATAGCGGCCGAACCATACACTTCTGACTAAATAATCCACCAGTATCCAGTCACTGAAGCATCACAAATTCGACTCCTTGGTAGAGATCAAATGCTCTATTCTTCTTCAGGCAGCTGAATACACACGAGCTGCACAGTCTGTCCTATTGAAACTTAAAACACTTGATTTCTCGGTTAGTAAGACTTATTCAGCCAGTGATCCTGTCTAGGATTGCCTCTCGTTCTTTGATGATCTTATTGTCGGTTCTTGTTCTCGGCAAATCGAGGTTTGAACAGAATACTTCGTGGAGATATAAAGAGCCACAATCCTCTCGACTTCTCAGTGTCAACACAACTTCTCGACAGGCTTAACAACCAATACTACTTCCTCACAACTTTTCACCTACGCTTTAAGTCAGTAAGCTCTGAAACTTGTAAATAAATGCTCTGATATTAACTGACCTTCGCAAGACCACCAGCATGAAGGCCAACGTTATGCTCATGGTCGCCGCCTTTGCGAGCAGCGCTATGTCCATCTCAGTCAAAGACGCAGCCACTCCCATCGGCGGTTCTGGATCACCCGCCTGCATTCGCCAATGCCTCATCACCATCTCAGCAGTTGATGGAGCTTCTAGGCAAATTTCCGAAGGATTCGCTGGATCGTGCAGAGAGTACGCTCGACGCGAGCTGAAGGGGGCTAGCCGTGGTGTTGACGGAGGACGCCTCAACATCAATGGTGTTGGAAACAATCTTGTCATTGACTTTGTCAAGAATGGACGTGATCGCCGTGCGTCGTTCACTAACTGCAAGAATGCAGTTTTCACCGGAGGCCAGTGCGTTCTCAGACAGGGCGGCTGTGACTTCCAGGCTGAGTCTGGCTGAGGTGCAACATATGGAAGTAGAACGAGTACTGAGAATGTTCTACATTTTAAACATAGTTCTGAATTGTTGTGGCATTGGTCAAGTTAACCAGCTGGATATTATCAATTTAGCCCCCGCCTTGGGGACAAATTCGAAGTTAATATATAATATTCACAACTCATGCTATTTTAAAGATCGTTGTGTCTTTTTGCACAAAGCATATATACTTCCGTTACCTACAGGATTGTTTATTTCCAACCCCCTTTCCAGAATATAGGGTAATCATCAGTTGAGCGGCCTTTCTCCGCTTCGATTCCGTTCTCTATTGAAACGGGTAGTATTCTGGTCGATCTTGTTTCACATCCTGGTCTGGTCTATTCAGCAGAGGGCAACGTTCTGTGGATTGTTGTCTGACTGGTTAGATAAGTATCATCCCACTTCGGATGCAGTAAGACAATCGCAGGTCTCATTTTAGCAGATAAGAGAGAATTACATTCAATATTCTCACTAATTCATTAAATATGTATATAAAAGAACTTACGTAAGTAGCTCATTAGCTTTCAGATGTTAGCTGTCTATGAAGTTATCTTTCGCCGCGCGAGGGTTCAATGTATTCTTTTGATTACCTTTGCGAACAAAGCCGGATCCTAACTTGTATCTCTGAGCAAAAGTACCTTCTAATCGGGCTGGCTAAACTTGTTAGGGGTTGCCTGCATGGTAGCCGAGGCTGAGTCCTGGTTTATTTAACAACCCACCTGGTTTGACCTAATACATCGATTAGAACTCAAGTGCTGACCCTCAGAAATTATGAGAGCGTTTTCCATCCTTTAGATATCTAGAAACAGGACTTTTTTCCATCGTGAAAAGCCTCATCCAGTATTGGAAATTTGTGACTCAGTACCAGCCCAGCCGCCATGCTTGCGATAACAACCTTCGCTCTAATAGTTGCTGGACTCGCCAGTCTGGCCTGTTGCGATTCAAAATTTCTCTAGCCTCCGGCATCGGACTCCAAGGATCCCGCTGATACCGATATGTCAAAAACAAACGTTATGAGCAAGGCGACAAGATCGAGATCGAATATGAAACAGGCATCGACCAGCCTGCTATCGAGATACATCAAATCTCTATAAATGTGGTTGGCGCCTACGTAACTTTGGCTAGTATGGCATGACGGGTCTCTCGTCTTCGCAATTGATTTGCTAATTAAGGTGTTTAGGAAATGGCTCAGAAAACCCACAGTACTGGCTGGCTGCGTGGGATTATCTTGGATTGGCAGAGGGAAACGATGATTTTGTTTACTGTTTCACTCTTTACAAGCCCAGTAAAAGCCGAGTCGCTCGATCGGTGTACTCTAACGCCAGCTCACCGAAAGCTGATGAGACTACATCTATCGGCGCGGCGGCAACTTTGACCTCGGGGGCCACGGGACCGGCATCGGAGACAAATACGGAGTCCACCACGACAGGTTCGTCTTCGAGTGAAAAGACGAACTCCGGCTCATCCTCAGATTCAAAGTCTGAGCTTTCTCAAGGAGCGACTGCAGGTATAACCGCTGGTGCCATAATTGGCGGTCTCTTAATTCTCGGCGGTATCGGATGGTTCGTTTGGAAACCATTAGAAAAGGGAAAAAAGAATGTCAATGGAACAGAAGTGGCTCAGAATCAACAGCATCAGTTCTATCCCTTGGAAACCGAGGCTGAGCTACCCAACGATATTACTATCCATCCATTGGAATATACGACGAGCCGTCCAGGACTCCATGAAGCACCTTGGTTAGGGAAAATAAAAGCCGAATTAATATAATGGTATTAACAAAAAGATTGAATACTATGAGAGTTGTGTTTATTGGCTGTTTATTCGGCGCTATATTTCCATATTGGCTTATAACAATACAGAGAAGTTGATTGAATGAGGAATCTGACTAATAGTGAAATCAGACTCCCGTGGATCATTTAGGATCAAATCTTCTCATACCATTCTACAATCATTTACCTTTGGTCCTCTCAAACTCGGAGCCGGTGCCTCAGAAGGGCTATTTGCATCTGAGCCTTGTGGCGAAAGCTACTTTTACACATCAGGCGCCTCGAGTACATTATAACAAGGAAAACAACTGCTGGAACAAGTATTAGAGAATATGCTTTGCGCGCTATAGAAACCTCGATTGCTGGTTAGTTTCAGTGCCTTTTCTGTTGAGCCATATAACCAACCACCAGGTGCGTTGAAGTATGTTCTATATATCCAACTAGTTCTATATTTGCAAGCCTCAAGTTTAGTAGCACCACGTATAGTGGCTTTAAAAAGGTAGATCGGCGAACTCCCTTGTAAATGTCATCCAGAGAGCTGTGATATATTTTCAAGCCCCCTTTTCAGACCATGGGTTTATCGATATTTAATTTTCCCTTCAGCCTTGACTTAACGACCTTCCAAACCCGGAAGTCTGCTGGTGCACCTAGTTTTTGGACCTGGTCTCTCGGTTCGCCTAATGTAACGTTCTGTTGGTTGTCTTGTTGTTGGTTGTGTTTTGTCCCACTTTTGCATGCAACTAGGCAAATCAGGAAGAGCACTGACAGATTCCTAACATGTGAATGAAAAGGGACTACTGTTCGCATTCATTAAGTCAAAGGTCTCACATTGAACCTTTTATGAAGGTAGTCTATGAGTCGATAACTTCTTGTTGTTTCTCAGTCGTTTGCCTTTGGGCGCGGATATAAAGACATGTTTATCGTCCCCCTAAACCTCAGAAGCGAAGCCAACAAATCGGCATGCAACCCCAATATGCAACCCTAGCCACGTCTTAACTTAGTATGGAATAGTGCCCGGATGACCACAGTCCTGATTCATTTGACGCCCCATGTTTACGGTTTCCTGACTGGGTCTCATGCATCGTATAAAATCTATGGGACAGCACCGCGCCCCGCCATGATTCTCAGCCATTACACCATAAGATTCTAGGCGCGGGACCTTTTCTAATATAGAAGCTTCGCTATTCGAGGTCTGGAAAAGTCTTCTATATCCTGAGTCCAGTTCTTTGCCAGCATGCGTATTATTAAAGCTTGCACTCTCTCAGTTGCTGCTCTCGCCCCTCTCGCATGTTGCAAGTCCAAATTTATCCATCCACCGGAACGAGACCTGGATGCACGTGAAGACTTCCAAAAGAACAAGCGCTATGAGGTCTGGTCGAAGATCCCGCTCGTCTGGGAAACAGACCTTGACAAGTTTGAGATACAAATAAACCAAATACATTATGGCGATACCGGGCCCTAGATGAAATATAAGCAGATAAAGAGTATGACATTCAGGATCTCCTAATTTGGAACTCATTTTACTCACCAACTTGTAGGAGACAGTGCAAAATATCCCAACTACTAGGTCGCTCAGTACGATTGGGGTAACTTCACAAAGGATAATGAGGATTCTGTATACTGGTTTGAGATACGTTCGGGAAACAACGATGGAAAGGGAGCCACGGTCGCCCAATCGCAATATTTTAATGTCAGCGCTCCGAAACCCGACGAGACGGAGTACATTACAAGGATTTTGACACCAACCGCGACGACTAGTCAAGGGCCCAACACAACTGGATCATCCTCAAAGGAAGATACAATTACAAGTCCAGTTTCCAGCTCACAAGCGGGATTGTCGCGAGGCGAGACTGCAGGTATAGCCGTTGGCGCAACTATTGGTGGTCTCTTGATTCTCGGTGGTGTTGGGTGGATGGCTTGGAGGAGATTGGCGAGAAATAAGAGCGATACGGCTGTCTCTGAATGCCTCCCTCATAACTACCAACAACAGCAACTTTATGTTTCGGAACAGAAAGCTGAGCTTCCTGTTGACCCCTCGACTCATCCTTCAGAATATGCAACAAGCCGCCCAGGACTCCACGAAGCACCTTAACCAAAGGATCGACAGAGGAGTTGATATAAGCAGACGAGCAACAGAGAATAATACTGACAGAAGTTTCGATGTTAATTAATTAGTATCATATTTCAATTTAGCGTCATTTACCGGTTATAATGCCTCCACATTGATCATTGATACCGAGGTCGTTGATTGAATTAGTAATCTACTAAATGTGACTCCAGATGTGACTCACCGCGATAATTCCCTACTAGGTATATATCCTTCGCATACCCTCCACTCACTTGCCCACTTTCACTATCTCGAACACCACCAAAATGAGTCTCCAGTTCACCACGCTCGATGTCTTCACCACCACTGCCTTTGAGGGCAACCCACTAGCAGTGGTGACAATCCCCCCGCCCAGCCAACTGCCGCCCCTCACGCAGAACCAGAAGCAACGCATCGCACGGGAATTCAATCTCTCTGAGACTGTTTTCATTCATGATGTCGAAGACCGCGATGCCACAAACGAGAGACAAATTAATATCTTTACGCCTGATCGGGAATTGCCATTTGCAGGCCATCCCACCATTGGCACAGCCCTCTTTCTCAAGTCTCAAGGCGTCAAGACAATGATCGCTAAAGCCGGGAGACTTGAGATTGAATTCCAGCAAGATGGGTCCGCGCGTGTTTTGATTCCGCACAATGTCAGACTGCACAAGACGGTTCTGCCGCAGCCTGGATACGAGGCTGGTGCTGATGATAAACTCATCAAAGTGGCTGAAGCTGAAAAAGGCGCGCGACTTTTCAGCATCGTCCAAGGAATGACATTTGCGCTAGTTGAACTTCCATCCCTGGATCTTCTCGGCGCTGCAAAAATTGGAGCGATGAGCTATATATCAGGCGATCTGCAAGATGATGGCTGGAAACACGACTTTGACTCGAGACGATACTACTTCGTCCTTCTCAACAGTGAGATATCAGCTGATGGGAAACAATTCGTTCAAAACATCCGAACAAGACTTGTCAAGCTTTCGATGGAGGATCCAGCCACTGGAAGTGCTGCATGCGCGCTGTCCTGTTACTCGGCTCTTCATAAGCTCTCTGCAGGCTCGATCAGGTTTCAGATCACGCAGGGTGTTGAGATGGGAAGGGAGAGTCTGATCGTGGTTGATGTCGAGGTTGAGACGGGTGATGATGGAGAGAGGATGGTCAAGAGTGTTCATCTTAGTGGACGGGCGGTTGAAGTGATGAAGGGAACTGTTCGCGTGCCTTCTGTTGAGGCATGAGCGACAATGTCTAAGCCCTGAGATAGATTCGTTAACAACAACATTAAGATAGCCCTGAGCTTAGTGTAGGTTTAAGATATTCTTAATGGCTTAGTTAAAAGAGGTATAAGCTCAGGACGCGGAATTCAGCTCCAGTTTCCAAGATTAATCGTTCCGCTAGCGTAGATGGATTCGGGATATAAGTATCGTAATCACTGATACGTACGTCCACTTACGTTGTTAGTGCGAGAAACTGGCTGGATGACAACATCAGAAGGCGCTTGATATGTAGACTTAGATGTTGGTAAGGGGCATACCGGGGGGACGAGCCACGCGGAAGCTGTCTTGGAGTTTGTGGGGGAAGGATGGGTGAAGCAAACGAATCCGAAGATATGATGCGGCTATGCATACCAGAAAGTGGCTGAATCACACGAAACCCTTGTGACAAGGTGGTAGTTAGGCATACCAGGGCTCATGACATACCTCGAAAAAAAAAAGTACAGTCGAAGGCGGAATGAATAAGGGACCAAAGAGGGTTGTGGCGAACAAGCGACACAGACGGACAGGCGTCTCAGACCATGTAGATGATGTAAAAGAAAGTAGAGCAGTCAGGTTTCGTGATGGAGAACCTCAGACCTTCAAATGTCCTGCCGGTATCGTCTTTATCAAGAGCTCTTTCTGTGTTACAGTACAGTTACCTGCCCGGCTTGCTAATTGCTGCATTACCGACTCAGATAGCCTACCCCGCGATACAACGTCAGGGGCCGTTTCTGCAAGGGCCATTTCGACAGTGATGACGGGAGGCTTGCCATGGGTTGCCACTTCTTCAGCACAAGCACAGCTGGTATCATGTCGGGCCTGCTTCGGCAGAAGAACTTGTAATTGCCCAATGTGTTCAATTTGTAACATCCAATTGGTGAGAAAAAAAACTGCCTAAGTCTCCCGGCGTTCAGTAAGTAAACTGGAAACTAGCCCTGGTGCTTGATGTAGCCTCATTGGGACACTCCATGACCATGGCGTGAGATGTATCCTCATTTGGTCACTCATTCACAGGCGAGGGTCTACAGTGAGCACTCAGGTGCGTAACGTCTTTACAGAATTTGTCACAGAAAGAGAAAAACGACATGAATGGGTGTTTTTCCGTGGCACTCTGCCGGTCACGACCGAGGTGTCTGGGTTTTTAGCGTCGTGATGCCCTAATTCTTGGGCGGATATAAAAGCCCTGAATTCCCCCCATGAGATGGATAGCATTTCTCTTTTTCATCCATTGAGCCCCCGACAACACCATTGAACAATTTCGCAATGCTTTCTTTCTGGATTCTTGGAGCTTCAGTTCTGGCATGGCGACTTTACGTCTCTTACAGCCACTTTTCCAAGGTTCCAAAAGGGATACCATGGTCTAACTGCAGATGTCCCACTCCCTATCTTTTTGCACAAATTGCTGGCGTATGGAACAACCCGGCGGCTATGAATAAGGCCTATCAAAAGGTATACTCCCACCCGAAGAGGATCGCTCGTCAAGCTAATAGTGATTCTAGTATTGCAAGAAGGGTCTACTATGTGCAGTTGCTCTCCCTTTTAGTCGCCCCGACATCCTTCTTCCCAAATCTTACATCCGCTGGATGGCTTCACAGAACGATAGGATCCTGAGCCCTACTCCAGTCCAGCACGAAATTGTCGGCGCCAAGTATGCCTTTCTCGATTCGTCCGTTGAGAAGGACTTTGCCGTCAACGATATCCTTCGCGTCCACCTGAACAGAAGACTTCCAAGGCTGGTGCCCAAGATCATGGAAGAACTCTCTACCTCAATCGGCGATACATTCGGATTGGATACAGAATGGAAAGAGGTTCAGGTGATCCCTCTTGTCCGACGAGTAATTGCAAAGGTCACCGCGTGGCTAATAATTGGCGATGAACTATGTAAGGAGCCCTCGCTATGCACAAGACATGTTTTTAACCAGACTAGGCCGCGATGATGAGCTCGTCGACAACTTAGCAAAGTTCTCCAACGCTGTCATACCAAGCGCCACAGGCCTGTCGCTATTCCCGTCCTTTCTCCAACCCATTTCATCTCGTCTAACTTCAATCATTAATCACATATACATGAGAAGGGCGCTCAAATCTCTCGGCCCGTACATTGAACAAAGAATAGTCGCCATGGAAACTGGAATCTTCAAGGACGATGCAATCGATGATGTATTGACGTGGCATATCCACGAGGCATTACGAAAGAAAGAGCCTCGTGACGGTCTGGAAGATGTCATAGCTTGTCGTATTTTCGCTACCATGTTTGCAGCTTTGGGGTCTCCAACACTCACCATGACTCATACTCTATTCAACCTTTGCGTAAACCTTCCGCCGGGACATGTTTGGCGTTTTTTGGAAGAGGAGGGCCGCCGGGTATTCGCATCAAGCATTGACCAGGCTAGTATCAACGATCTTGAGTATGCAGACAGTGCTATCAAGGAGACCCTACGGTTACACACAGCAATCAAGGCCCTTTCAGGGCAAGTCATGCAACCAGCCGGTTTGACTCTCAAGGATCACAACATGCACCTTCGCCAAGGCTCGCGTATCAGCGTCTCAGCATGGGGTATTCACCACGATGAGGACATTTACCCCGATGCGTATCTGTACGACCCTTACCGGTTTGTTCAGTCACATCCGCTTTGGAGTGGTGGAGACGCAGAGCATTTAGCCTCGCCATCTGAAAACTACCTTCCTTTTGGCTTTGGAAGACATTCATGTCCGGGCAGACATTTTGCGGCTGTGGAGACAAAGCTGTTTGTGGTATATTTGGCGGTTTTCTATGATCTGGAGGAGGTACATGAGAGACCTAGGTTTGCCAGTCTGGGACATCTTCCACTACCCCCAATGAAGGGAAGGTTGAGGATCCGAAGAAAAGCAGGCGTTTGTGCAGAACAAACGGAGGATAATTTCTCAATGTAGTTATTTATGCTCTCGGCTACTCGGGGCTTCTAATAGGCTATTAGTTTTGCTTGCTAGTTTGCTCGTTGAACATCCATCGCGACGGCAGTGATGTGACTGGTATTTAGGTACTAACAGATTTCAGGTCAACCGGAGTCCGACCGCTTGCAAGTGATAAAGCAGCTCGCTTGATAGCAGCCAATCCTAGCTTCCTTGGTGGTTCAGAAAACAACCAAAACACTATAGTTTAGGCTCGAAGACTTGGGGAAACTCTCCTAATCTTTTTGGTACCCTTGCTTACCTCAGATTTCCCTACAGCGCACCTGCTTCCAAACAAATACAACCAACGGGTAAATGATTGCGAATGATTGTTGTGGCAGAGTTGCCTACCGCCAAACAACGGCGGTGAGCCTCCTGACCTCCTGGTCGCTAAAGGTTTACACTGATATGATAGCTGCAAATATGAGCAAACGAATGGCATTATGGCAATTACTATAAAGAGCTCAAAATATCCAAGTCTAAATCTTTTCCTTCTTCATCACCTTAATTCTAGGTAGAACTCACAATGGACTTTCCATCTACTCTACCTGACGACTTTGGCACGGTCTCCATAGCCATCCCTTCGGCTGGCCTTGTCAACAACCTAGACCGCCTTCGTGGCCAGTCCCCTCCTTTTCCGTCTCGTGCCCAGCTCAAAAATGACATCGAGCCTTGCAACCCACCCAAGCCAACAGTCATCGGCATCTACGGAATTTCCGGCTCAGGAAAGTCCTTCATTCTCGACAAACTTCGCGAACGCCTAGGCGAAGTCGAGTTTTCTTTCTATGAAGGATCTGCTATGATTTCTTCGCTCGTTCCTGGAGGTCTCGAAACCTTTCACCATCTCTCAGAGGCTGAAAAGGTATATTGGCGTGTTAGAGCCATTAATGCTATCAAGCGCGAGACTGCAGCCAGTGGGAAGGTTGCTGTTGTCACAGGACACTTGACGTTCTGGTTCAAGGATGACCCTCGCCCCAGACCTGTCTACACTCCCGATGATATCGAAACACTCACACACATTGTGTATTTGAACACTCCACCCGAAATTATTGCTAAACGAGTTTTTGTCGATCTGCAGAAGGCCCAACTTCCGTTGCCCGTTGTCAAGCTAGCCAGTTGGCAAAAGAGCGAAATTTCTACTTTGCGACAGCTGTGTCATCAAAACAACATTCTCTTCATCGCCATCTCCGCTACTTCTGCGACTGACGATGTCACCGCAAGAGTACAAGCTCTGATCAAGCATTCCCAGCAACCTTCAACACCTGAGGCCAACATATCTCGTGTGCGAGATCGGGTTGAGGAAATCTTGGCTTCCCCCAGCAGTGAAGAAATCGAGACCTTCTTGGTTTTTGATGGAGACAAGACAGTAGCCGCCGAAGACACCACCGCTGTGTTTTGGCAGAAGCTGGGAGACGTTCCAGCAGGTTTGGCTTCGGCCACCAATGACCCATTGAAAGACCTTTTCAGTAGCTCGATGGGCTACTCTGACGCTGCGTTCAACCAGGCAACTTTGCTGTATGAAGAGGTCTGCGACGAAGAGAACTTTGACAAGATCTGCCTTCAGATTGCCAATGAAATACCTCCCTGGTTCGAATTCATCCGTCTTTGGGGTCTTGCAAAGAAGAATCGCGTCGGCGTCGTTATCGTCACCTGTGGTCTCGGCCGTGTCTGGAGCAACATCATTGCCAAACATGGATTCTCAGACACGGTCCACGTAATTGGAGGTGGTAGGATCTTGGACGGACTTATCGTTACTCCTGACATCAAAGCTTCCATCGTGTCGCAGCTCAAGGAAGCTGGCCACTATGTCTGGGCATTTGGCGATAGCCCTTTGGACATATCTATGCTGAAAGAAGCCGACCAGGCAATTGTTGTCGTTGGCAACAAGGAGACCAGAAGCTCTAGCATGGATTCGGCCCTGTCCAAAGCGATCAGGGAGGACGATTTACAGGCACGACAGCTCATCAGATCGCCAGAGTCATCACCCCCAAGGCTGGATCAGGATAATTTGCCTATCCTCACACTGGATGACAACATACTCAACTCAATCTTCGATCGTCGTCCATTGAATGTTTTACACGCCACAGATACGGCTGCCGCTAGGATCCTTATGTCTCCGATGCGCGACGCCGCAGTTGCTGGCCCTTGGCTTCGAGAAGCCCATGCCAACGTCGGAAGATATCTCGCGACTCAATATGTGTCTCAGCTTATTGGTCTCGAGCACTATACCATCTCCCACGTACTGGGCCACCAGACAACTGGCCATCGGTTGCGAAATGAAGACCAAACCACTATTGTGGCGTTGATGCGTGGCGGAGAACCCATGGCATTGGGTATCAATGAAGTATTCCCCAAAGCAATGTTTGTTCATGCTTCATCTGCGCATGATATCAAAAGTCATCATATCCAGAAGAACTCTCCTGTCATCTTGGTCGACTCTGTTGTCAACAGTGGCAGGTCTATCATTGAGTTCATCCCACGTATAGGTCAGCTTAAGGAGGGTATTCACATTGTGGTCGTGGCTGGAGTGGTCCAGGCTGAGGCAATCTCCGAGAGACAGCGACTGGCAAAGGTCATGAGACGGTATGGTGCAAGCTTAGTGGTGCTTCGCTTGTCCGACAACAAATTCACAGGGACCAGGGCGACCGACACTGAAAATCGGCTCTTCAACACGACACATCTGGCTTGAGGGTCGACAGCCACTGAGCCGACAAAGTCTATCTCTTGAGGAGGCGCTAGGGTTGAGGAGCTAGTTATGCTAAGCAATACCTAGAGTGAAATAAGTTAGGTAAAGCTTGAGTAGTTCTTAGGATTCTTTGGGCCTCACAAGCTGCGCGATGTCTAAGGGTTCAGATCATACAAGAGGCAAAGAATTGAAAGTATTTGACATTATGTAGTCGGAGAGGTACTTGGGAGACAAATGTGATTCACTGTGATTGTATGGTCTTGTCCTTCTATACGACAGATCCTAGCAACTGCCAACTCTAATACAAAGAAATAACTTGAATCCGCAATCAACCCTCGTTGTTACAGTTCGTGCAGTAGTCCATAACCACCTTACACGAGTTGGACAGCTCAATGTGTCCACACATCCAGATATTGTCGTTCTTCTTGGCGTTCTCGCGACTGTTACAATTTTAGTAAATATTTTCACAGCTCAGAAAGAATGATAAGAACTTACGCTTCCTTGATGAGCTTACCGCTCATGCCAATACCATAGTCATCACAGCTGAACTTGGCAATACAAGCAGCCTGCCCCATAGACATAACCATAAGAAGACCCTTCGAAGAGCGGCTGTAACGGGTGGTATAGCCAGTGTAGATGGTATCATCATTGAACTCGTTGATGGCGCGGTCACAAGCATCTCCGAGACCAGACTTGGAGAGACCATCGCTAGTACCGCACTGGCCGCCACCATCATTGTCGACGTGAGTCTGCGTGGGAACAGGCGTCGCAATGGTTCTAGATGGGCCGATACCATTGGAGAACGTCACCTTTATACCAGTGTACACATTGCCATAGGCGAGGGTGTAAGAATCCCAAGCGAGCACAGTGCCATCAATGGTCTTGGTGAGAGGCTCTTCGATGGGGGCCTGGGTGGGAGGAGGAGCCTCGGTGGCGGGGTTGATGGTACCAGGGAACGCGGTGTAGCCTGCACAGTCGTTGTCAATCATGGAAGCAGAGGTGACGTATTGCTTGCCAGAGATGGTGGTGGAGCACTGGCAGTAGGCCGTAGCGACGCGAGGACCACCGAAGATGTTGCATGGGTAGTAAGTGCGGGTAGGCTCGGTGGTGATTCCATCAGCGCTGGTGATGACCTCAGTTGAGCCGGAGGTGATAGTGTTGGAGGTCTGGTCGGGTGAAGGACGGGTGGTTGTAAGGAGAGTGCTGGGTCTTGTAGTGGCGGGAGCTGAGGTGTCAGTCTCGGTGTTGCCAGCCTTGGTCTCATCGGCGGTGCTGGTCTCCTCAGCAGCCTTGGTAGAAGTGTCGTAGCCGGAAGTGTTGACATCCTTGGTCGACTGAGGGCCCTCAGCTGTGGTTGTCTCAGGGCCATTACCGGTGGTTGTGGCCTCAGCAGAAGTTGGCGAGTCAGTCTTTGCAGTCTCGACAGTGCTAGAAGTAGTCTCATCGGCGCCGGCCGTACCCCCAACGGCGGGCGGCAGAGGGGGTGTAGTAGTGGGCTGAGTGTTGGAAGCAGCAGGGAGATCGGTGGTCTCTCTCATGCTGCAAGCTCCAGTGGAAGTTTCAGTGGTCTGAGTGGTCTCGGTAGTAGAGGCCTCAGTCGAGGTAGCCTTCTCAGTAGTGCTCTGCTCAGTCTTGCTCTCTTCAGTCTTTGACTCTTCTTCCTTGGTAGACTCCTTCTTGTCGGTCTTGGACTTCTCCTCTTCCTTTTCCTCGCTCTGCTCCTTGAGATCATTGCTCTGGTTTGTCAAGGTGCTAACGATGGGAGTAACACCATCTACGATGCCACCAGTGATCTTGCCAGTGACATCCTCAAGGTTGGACACAACGCAAGAAAGAGTGTTGATGACGTTGGAGACAAGATCGAGAAGACCACGTCTGCGCTTCTTTCCAGGGCAGCCACCAGATTCAGACCCACCGAGGTCCTTAATAGCGCCCTTGACACCATCGATCAAGTTGTTAACCTTGTTCAATGTGTCTGTCTTGAGACCATCAGGGTTATTGGTCCAAGCGACAATGATAGGGATGATGTCGTCAACCTTGGAGTTGTACTCTGAAGCAGTGACCTGGGCCTGGGAAACAGCAGCAGTGGTTCCTTGAGGAGGGGCAGTGACAGGAGCTGAAGGAGCATCACTAGGCTTGCCAGATGGCTCTGAAGCCTTGTCAGTGGTGCTTGGGGCGTTGTTGACAGGGGCGGTAGTGCTGGGAGCGTCGGCCTTGTCAGTAGTGGTCTGGGGAGCGGGAACCTCAGCGCTGCTGACTGTAGTGTCGGTGTTGGGAGGAGGGATGTCAGCAGTAGTAGTCGTGTCAACGACGGGTGCGGCGGCCTCAGTGGTAGTAGTACCCGGAGCGGGAGCATCCGTGGTAGTGTCGACAGGCTGAATCACATTGCTGGTGGTCTCGGTACCAACGGGGATGTCAGTGTTGGTCGTAGTGTCGACGGGGCCTGGGGCGTTGCTAGTTGTCTCAGTTCCCGCAGGAGGAATACCAGTGTTGGTAGTGGTGTCGCTGACAGGCTCGTTGGTGGTAGTACCAGCAGGAGGAACAACCACGTTGGTGGTTGTGTCAGGGCCGGGAGTGTTAGGACCATTGCTGGCATCAGTTCCTACTGGAGGGATCCAGTTGGAGGTCGTTGTGGGAGCACTGTTGACAGAAGCACCAGTGCTGCTGAAGACATCGACGGTGCCTGGTACCTCGGCGCTGGTGGTATCACCAACAATCTCGCCAATAGTAGTGGGAGTCTCAGCTACAGGGGCAGCGTTGGTGGTTGTGTCAACGACGATAGCATCGTGTGTTGTAGTGTCAGTATTGATGATAGCATCTGAGCTGGTAGTGGGAACAAGAGTCCCGCTTGTAGGAGTGTTCACAACGTTGTTGGTTTCAGTTCCTACTACTGGGATCCAGTTGGAAGTAGTGGTGGTATCAGTATAGACATCGCGCTCATTAAGTTGGTAAAAGCTATGAACAATTAGCCTGTCATCCAAACAACTTCACAGGATGATATAAACTCACTTGTAAGGAATGGCAGAAGAGAATTGGGCTCCGAAAGACAAAAGAAGGAAACCAATGCCAATGGGCTTGGGAGAGTCTGTAGGGCGCAACATAATGAATGAAGAAGCTAACCCGTAGCGAAAGACCAAAGTTGGAGATACTAGAACTGTGTACCAATGAGTGTATGTAGGGAGCGAAAGACTTTAAGTAAAGTCGCGAAACAAAAAGAGTGATAAAGCACTGCTAATTGAACATCATAAACAAGCTTCCAAGTGTTGACGTGAGGAATACTAGCGTTAATCATCGCAGCTCCATAATTCTAAATTACAGGGCCGCATGGATCGATCCTTCGGAACTTTCTTGTGAAGGATCTGATAACAAGACTAGTAAAACACGCTGGGCTGACATTAGGCGTATTCTTATGCCCTGATTGGGAATACGCTGCACGGCATTGTCGCTGCCGAGCATTATGTGGCTGATCCGGATCGTTAATTTGGAAGCTCCTTAATCTCCATCCCGCGAATCTGACAGGGCTGTAAAGTGCGTTTATTGGAGACGCCTAGTGGATGATGGTGGGATTCTAGGGCTGAGTCTTCTCCACTGGCGTAAAACGGCCTACAATGATGATTCATCAGTGTTGAAAAAGATAATCCTGGTATACTTTCTTAGTATCACATGAATTATCAAATGTCATATTATGAATGTCAGGGTCACAATAGGATTTGATGCATGTAAACTCATCAACACAGATAGACGATCGTAATACTGCACAGCCAACTATGCCTCATGTCCATTGCCGTATTTCCGCATTTTATCGGAAGGAAAACAAGCCTACAGCGCAAAGACTCGGCACTTATATCTCACTACATGTTTCGACTACATCAATCACATCAGTCTTGATTTGATCTCGATGATAGTTGTGAAATACAGTACGGATTTGATGTTTCCACTAAAATCCATCAATTGGCTTCGCCACTCTGGAGAGACGGGAAGAAGCGGCGCTAAGCCTCGCCATCCACATCCTGTAGCATAGCAGATGCCTCACTGTAAAACGTGCCTTGATGTTGCACTGGCCAGTCAGACGAATACGCCAACTCCACTAAAACACAGTCAGCTTTAGCCCTGTTTTATCGGCAGTGGAGAGATCGTCCTGTCGCTCCTGTTTCACTTACATGGAAATGAGATGATCTAATTAAACGGATGACGCCAAGGAATCAGCATCGAATCCTTCGCAATCCGTTATGTTTGAGAACCGTTTTTCAAGTAAGTGCTGAAGTTAATTAACTATAAGCTACCATTAAATAAATGCACCACCCAGGACATTTCCAGTGCACCTAACTGGAGCTAGGTATTCGGTATTCTTCCTTACACTCTTTTGATAGTCACTCATTCAGCGACAATGCTTTTCTCAAGTCGCTTCACTTTCGCCCTTGGGGCTTTTCTTTCTTTCACCGTTCGTGTCGCCGCCTTTCCTGGTTTCATCGAATCATGGGAAATTTTCAAAAGATGGAAGACCATGACCGACTCCATCGCGGAGGCTGATGTCCCTGCCATGACCGATCTGACAGTCGGTGACTGGGACAATTCCGAGAAGAGGCTTACTTGGATGTGCTACACTCTCAACTCCCAGGGAAATCTTATAGATACTCCCGATGGAGGAACTGTCACCATTGACAAGGCTGAGCTTTCCTACCCTGATCCCGATGACCCTAGCAACACCAAGAAAGAGATCGTCGTCAGCAAGCGCAGCGGTACGACCGCCGATGGCAAGTCTGTCATGTACGGGGCCAAGCTGCAGAAGGGTCTCGACCATCCCAACATTCTTCCCATCCACCACTATCTCGAAGGCAGGCCTACCACTGGTCGACGAGCATACGGATTTGCCATCATGCCTTTGGTTGAAGAAGGCTCTGTGGCAGCAAACTTGGACAAGTATACCGACCAGGGCGCTGTCAACAGTGCTTTTCAACAGATGCTCAGCGCCGTTTCTGCTGTATCCGCTGCTGGCATGATCCACCACGATCTTAAGCCTGAGAACTTCCTTAAGGATGGCGATACCATCAAGCTCATGGACTTTGATCAGTGCCGACAGGTTGATACCACTCTCCAGATGGACGTTGGCACTCCCTCCTACCAATCCCCTGGTATGTCTCCCAGGTTCTCTATAAAAGCTTCATACTAACAATTATCTAGAAATTCTCATTGGAAGAGATCACACCACCAAGGCTGACACTTTCTCCATGGCCATGGCTTTCCTCGTCATGTCTGTGACCGACCTGCGAGACGAGAACACTCGATTCCAGCTGTGGAAGGATCTCATTGAACCCTCTCCTGGACGATATGAGAACATTGCTGCTTCTGATGTTGAGAAGATTCTTCGTGAGAGAAACTATGGTGTCTTCAATGGCAATGACGGTCTTCTCAAGGTGATTGCCAAGGCTATGTGCAGCGAGGGCGAGCGCTACACTCCAGCAGACTTTGAGACTGCGTTCAGCGGAGCCACATAAATGTAGTCTGGCTAGCGCAGCTGGAAGATCGACTGGGATTAGATGAGAGGCAAGGCACCAGTTGGCATTTAATGTATATAATCCCGGTTCCAAACTCTCCGAGTGAATTATTTAGAATTCTTGTCTTAAATACCACCTAAGTGTAGCGTGCCATCACCATGTACCAGATTCGCGACCGTGACATGCATGCAGTAAATGGATCAGCTATCCAAACAGTACATCAAGTTCACTTCTATACGTAGTATCTAAACGTTTAAAATAAATACAGGTATCATTGCCTCATCCCGTTTAAGACTCATTTTTATCTGTTGAAGGAGCGATGGCCTCCTCCAAAAGCTCACTAGTCACGTCCTTCTGAGAATAAACCTGAAGCTACAAATTGTCAGCCCGCACAATGACATACGTATAGAGATCCTTACCGGATAGACAGTTTTAACGCCTTCCTTACCGGCATACCAAGTCAAATCCCGCTTCATGCGAAGTTGAACACGGGTAGTCTTGGTAGAAGTAGTCGCTGGGAAACGTGTCCAGATCAAGATGACAGCACCTGAGCCAGGGTGACGGTAAAAAGCGAACTTTTTCACCGTCGGTGCCTCAAAATACTTGGCCAGAGCACCAGGTTCGACTTGTCTGTTTAAATCGGCATACTCAATCATTTCTTCCTCATGATCAACAACCTAGAGATGATGAATACTTGGTTCAGTCAAGGACAGATCGTCTTACCATCTGCAGCAGGTCACCCGCTTGCAGGTCTTTCAGAGCCGCTGTGCTGCGGTCATCGAGCTCATAGCCTGGTACTGGTGCAGGTTGGTCTTTGGTCGATGGAATATTGACCGTTTGGCGCTCATATGACTCTGTAGACATCTTGATTTGATGATTAGGTAGGAAAATTTATGAAGATTGAGTTGAAGTTGAGTGCTGAGAACATATCGGACAAGGGCTGGCTTTCGGTCTTACGCTAAATTTCCGATTAGTCAGTGCCTAACAGTCCACTAAAAATAGACGTCACTCAAGTCCTAGAGCTGTAGGACTTACTGAACTTTATGCAATAGTGCTCAACTTCCATGCCTATACGCATTTCCTTTATTTTAAAACAGTACTATACTCCTTAGTACTTTCAGTGACGAAGTATGGATATTACTTTTTTGTCGCGGCAGCTGGGCGACAAGAATGAAGGTCAGTGTAGTAGTGCACCTACCCTATGGCTATAATGCTTTTATACAGTATGGTAGCGCTACACTGATGTGGACAATCGAAAACCACTTGGCAATTACCAATACCTCTAAATAAATTCAATTTCCAAAATTAAAGTGCTCTCAGATGGGGAAGGCTAAGTTGCAGTGCCGGAAATTATGAACTGTGCTTTATTTGAAGATTTCTTCTGTAAGAAAAGCCAATGTTGTTGGATTTCCCTCAAGCTCTCAAAAGTCTCTTTCCCTTGGAAAAGAAAAAGTTTTAATATTCCACTGAAATTATTACATTCAACAGTCATTTCCTTCGTTCACCCGCATCCTTTTCTTCAGTTTTGCGCTGTGACATCCCAGTTCTATATGCCTGTAGAGTGCTCCGGTTTAGCAAGGACAAATGAGCTGTCACTCTTGCATGATCACCAGCAGTATTGTCCTTCGAAATGGTGCTGTCAATGGTTTTAGTATCAGTAGTTTTGAGTGGCACAGCGGATTCTTTATGGAGTTCGAGGTTACGCTTGTAACTATCGATTGATTTTTGTTGTGCCGCTGGAGGAGCGTTGGCGAAGTTTTCTAGTTGCCGAGGATGTAATGAGTGAGGATCGATATCGTTGTCAATAAGCATCTGCTGGGCAGTGGTTCTCGGATCCCAGATAGGGAAGCCAACAACTCGTCCATTACCTCCATCGGCGGGATTCAATTTTGAAACAGAACCTTGCTTCCGGTTGGAGTTCTTAGAGCCGCCGCTCCCACGACCTCGAAAGCCACCTCCTTTATAGCCTCCACGGTAGGCTCTTCCTAGGGAATATGACTGCATAGGGCCAGTCGGAGTGGAATTTGGGGCTGATCGTGCTGAGTTGGAAGTATGGTGGCTAGAAGAGCCACTTGGAGGATCACCTACGCGTGGCTTCTTTGGCTCTCTTATTGTTGACGTTAATCTGTTTTAACAGTCTGCGTAAGTACAAGGTTGATCATACATGTCTTCGGCTAGCATTGTACTTACGCATTTTGGTCGGTAGCCCTGGGGATCCGACCTGCACTTTTGTCTTCCGGAAAATTTGTTTTTGATGGAGTAGTCAGCTGTTGTGGCTTCAGATCTGGATCTCCAGGCAGCCCCCTCTTCAACGAAACCCTGCTGAGTCTGGCAATTTTGGCGCCTGAAATTGCTTCCTGAAGCAATTGAGGAGGCCTTGGCTGTCCGACTGACGTATGTTTATGTAGAATAGGATTAACCTTGGGGTTTACGGGGTTGGGGTCTGCGTGGAGGGATGTAGCAGATGAAAATGCTTTTTGAGAAGTTGGATTCATGTGTTCATCCATCTTTTGCTGCGACATTAAGACCATTGCAGTTGGAATTAAAATCGCGAGAGTATTTCTGCACAGCCCCCGCACGTATTGAGCGCCAAGCATTGTTACTTCATGGTCGCATATGAAAATACGTGGCGAAGTATATATTGAATTAAGCCCATGTTTACGTACAGAACCGTTGTATCAGCCTGAGACATTTGGCTATTACGATATGATTGACATCAACATCCCAGTCAGCAGTGCTAACCTGATTCTCCAACAAAACTTTACATCAGCGCTCTGGGTCTATCACATACTGCTCCTAAAAGTTGCTCTTGAGTTCTGACTTGAATAACCACCAATGTCGCGAAAACGGCAGAGATTGAGCTCAGACGACTTGCAGCATGGTCCACGGGCCTCCTGCTCTACAAAGCTGACGCGCCCTGACTATCACAGCACGTCCGGTGCCAAGATAGATGAAATCGATTGTCGACGCTCATCTTCCCCGAGTCTACCAGTCGCTAGAGCTAGAAAGAAACCGATCACGACCGTCGACTGGCGGGCGGAGCTGTGCCGAGTTTTGGAACAACACCACAATGTATCCAATGAAGACTTATTAGACGAGCTTGATGGTGCATTTGAAGAGCTCAAGGAGTCACGGAGATGGCGTCTTCAAGCTAAAAAAGCCGATCTTAATGTGCCGCCACGCTATCAAGTCTTGTATCGTATCCGATGCGACGAGTCTGGAGAGGGGGATGTCGAAGACTATACGATCTTCGAGGAATCGCCCTGGGTAGTCGAATCCGGTCGATACAATTTCCATCTGCGCGGGGGCAGCGCCATCTCGAACCTGGACCTTTACTTAGAGAAGAACAAAAACATCGCATTCCTCGTCTATGTCGATTTCGTATGTTGTAATGAGCCTCCACCCGAAGTGGCTCAGCGGCCTTCAGATCATTATCACCCTATTGAAGAGGATGCTCTGCTGCTGCAAACGAAAGAGTCTATCACTGTTGTTTCCACCCATTTGCATAGTGAGCTGGAAAATCTAGCACTCTCTGTGCTAGAAGATATACCTCACCCCGACTTTTCTGACCTAGCTTCGGATATATCGTTTCCTTATCTGTGGTGGTTCCACCGCCGTGAGCAAATTGACGAGGCTATTACTGAACGGGAAGTGGAGTCTCGATGTGATCTTCCAATTCTGCAAGACTATATTGTCAATCGATCACAGAAGAACTGGACCAAGGTGGATAATCTCACTTCTCGAGGATTGATTACTCTAGAGTACTTGGACTATATCTATGTTCGACTACCTTTTTGATCAAGCTGTACGCTGTTGCTGACAGTTGAGGTTTAGATACCGGGGCAAGTTATCATCTCGAATACCGGCGACAGAGATATCGCACAAACACGATGCTACCGCATTGACGATTGGGTGAAGAATGACTACCAAGACCCCGAGGAGTTGTTCATACATGTGAGGTCCTGGTCCTTCGACGGTACCTTCAAGCAAGTCGAGGAATATCTAAGCATCGATCTGCCCCGAAATAAGGATGAATTCGAAATCGAATCCCTTTCGTACTATCCTGAACGGTTTGCTAGGCCTGGGCTAATTCAGGCACTCTTGGACCGTGGCAAGATGTTTTGGAGGTGTAGAAACCGGAAGTATGTGTCCACCCCAGACATTGGTGGAGACGGGATGCAGAATTCGGTAGGTCCTTCGTGGGATAATTCATTTGTTGCATATATCTAACCTTGCATCAGCTGGACTCGCGCTTCATGATTGATATGGAAACTTACAAGTACATGCACCCTCAAGAAGCAAACAAATCAGCTATCTCAGAGGAGGGGATTCTGGACACCATCAACCCAGAGGTAATGGATCAAGATGAACCATTACTAGACGATAGCTTTTTCAAATGTCTCCCGACTAATATAGTTGGTTACAACATGCATAAGAAAGAATGGAGTATGGCTGTTCTCATTACCAAACCACCGATCGTTAATCATAGCGTACTGACTGTAATGTTTAGTTAATCTCCAAGTGCACTCTCTCCGGGAAGTTCAATGGAACAACCAAGCGTTTGAATACCTTGTCATTAGTAAAGTCACTAAAGAGCTTATCAAAGCGGTGGTGATGAACCAGCTGGGCAGCCAAGCGAACGCTGATCTAATCCACGGGAAGGGAAATGGCCTGTTCATGTTGTTACACGGGTAGGATATGTATGACCTAACTGATTCAAGCTATGTACTAATGCTTATAAGTGGTCCTGGTACTGGCAAGACTCTCACAGCGGAAAGGTACGTATGATACTATGCAAACAGACAAGCCATCATTGTTCACGATTATCATAGCGTTGCTGAGATTGCAAAAAGACCTCTCTACAGGGTCACCTGTGGCGACATTGGCACCAAGGCAGAGGACGTGGAGAAGGTTTGTCCCTGGACAGAAAGAATACAACTGGGCTATTCTCTAATATTGAACAGTACTTGGAAGTCGTCCTATATCTTGGGAAAACATGGGGCTGCGGTATTACTCCTAACTCCCCCGGCTCTCGAGTCTCTGCTAATATTACTCCAGTCGTGTTATTAGACGAAGCAGATGTCTTCTTAGAACAGAGATCTTTATTTAACATTGAGAGGAATGCACTTGTATCAGGTTTGTGTGACGGATGGTTTTAATATGACTCCGCTAATGGCTGTCCCAGTTTTCCTTCGCGTTTTGGAATATTATGACGGTAAGAATCCGAATGTTATCCAGCATTGCAGTCACGAGACTGGACTAATACAGTATAGGTATACTGATATTGACGAGCAACCGCGTGGGTATTTTTGACGAAGCATTCAGATCACGCATCCAGCTAAGCCTACGGTATAACAAACTTGGGCAAACTGAGCGGCATCAGATTTGGGAAAACTTTCTCCAGCATCTGGACAACTTTCAGCAAACAGTTCGAGCAAGATCAGCTTCCCAATCGCAACAAATTCCTTTGATTGGATACGGAATGGATATTCCAGATCTGAGAAAACATCTCGACGAACTTTCCCAAGCGAATCTCAATGGCAGAGAGATTCGAAACTCACTATCAATTGCACGTCAGCTTGCATTGTATCGTCAAGAGGCACTGCAGTTCCATCATCTCAAAGACGTAATGGATGAGGCCAAGAAGTTTGATGATTATCTTAACAAGGTTCACGATGGCTACTCGGCGGATGATATATCCAGGGGCAGGCGAGAGAGATGACGAGCTTGCGGTTGGGGAGTGTCGGGGTTGGCTCTTTGTGTGCTTTTGTGCAGGAATAGTAGTTTTTTCACCTATATTTATGCTTTTTATATCTCAACATTAACAACACCTGATGATTTAATCGTTCAGAAGACAAATATTTAAACTCCTATACCTAGTCCCACTCATCCAAGACAGCCCTCATGTAAGATGCAGCCGTTGCTGCCGCGTAATGTTGCCATTTCTTGTTTTTATGGCAATCAGAATAATCACATATTCCCTTGATAATAAGACAGGGAAAGTGATCCCAAATACCGGCTCCCTCCATCTCAAATGCGATGATCCCTTCTTCTTTGGCAACCCTATCTCGTTCTTCTCCCGACTTCATAACCTTGTCGCCGGAAGCTATCGTACCAATGTGCATGTCGAAAATTATCAGAGACGAGCTTGCCTCGGACGAAGCCTGTGACCCATGTTCTCCTGGAACCTTGAGACGTCGACGCGTCGTCAATTGGCCAGTGCAAGACAGCTCCTGGCAGTCCAGTATTTGAGCGAGGTCACAGGCTCCAATACTGCCGCATGTAAGCTCCCAATCTGGACAAGATGAAGCGTCAAGATGTTTGTGCAAGGATGATGCTTCGTAGAGGATGTCCGCTTCAACGCCTGGGTATCCATAGATGCCAGCATCTGCTGCCTCTTGGGCAGATTGTAGAGTTATAAGATAGTTTCGGGCGGCTTGAAGAGACTTCAGTCGAGCTCCACGACCACTCAGCCTGGCGAGAAAGCTCCTGATCTCTGAAGCTGGTCTGCTGTGATTGTCGTGAAGGGTTCTCTTCCGCTTAAACTGGTTGGGGAATTGTCGACCAAAGTCGTACTGCACGAGTCCATCACTGATTATAACGTCTCCCAATATCCTCTCGACATTTCCTGAGCCAAACGGCACACCGCCGCAAATGCCTACTACTAGTGCAAGCCTGATCCCGGGAAAGCTGACTCGACAACTGGATGCAGCACTAGCAGCGACTCCCTTTCCCATACCGGGCAGATGCACGAGCACAACCTTGTGGACTCCAATTGCTCCAAGGGTGTAAGAGTTAGTGTCGTAGAGTACTTTCCCATACTCCCTTCGATCCCAATGCTGGTCCATAAGAGATATGACGGCGTCAGACTCTAATGCAAGCGCACAGAAGATGGCGACGTTAAACTCTTGGCGCTCTTTGGGCTTCGAGATACCTTCGGTTGTGCTGTCAAGAGCATTTTCTGACTCATTGTGGTCCAAGCCCGTCGCAGAAGTGGTCCCTGGTTTCCGCCTAGTGCCAACTGTTTGTAGGTCTTCTTGAGCACTAGTGTAAGAAGGGTTTTCTACTGGTGCTGGTCGAGGTAGAGACAATAAATTTGCAGGAATGATGGTTTTGTCATCAGGAAAAGGTCGCATATAATGAATAGGTAGAGTTGGTTGGCTGGCCGACATAATTGCAATTTCTGAGTTCCCCTGAGGCTTTATTGGATGACAGCTGATAATCATGACTTTGATTACCGTCAGCAGTGACCTTCTCCGTATATTGTCAAAGAGAGACTGGAATTTTGCGGGCCAGGCCTGAGCTTCTTGAACTGCCCGGCTGGTTCCGAAATGCAAAATTATAGTCTGTGCCAGGGTCACACATAGTACCTTTTCGAGTATATCGAACCAGTCATCTGACGTACTTGCGCAGTCAATTTCTTTTGCGATTTCAATCAAAGACATGATCGATACAGGGCACTTGAGTTGACATAATGTCTGTATGCAAATATGCCTGAGCATTTGTATTGTCGACACATCTGATGACCCAAAATTGGAATGCCCCTGGATGATCTCAATGGCCACATAGGCCACGTCTTGTCGCCGGGCAATGTGTTCCGCCAATTCCACTCCGAAAATACCAACCTGAACCGAGGAGTCGAAATTTCCCTGCACCATGAGGAGGGAAGAAGTCTCCGCGGCGAGCCAGGAAGTCAGCTTGGGGTTTCGCCAGAGATCATCGGCATGGGTATATGGAGAATTTGATTGAAAGTGGCGGCGCTTCATCGTTTCGCTTTTCATGTATTCTACACATAAGTAATAATTAAACGAGCCACAAAAGCAAGGAATATTCCACAGTAAGGATTGGTTTTGAATGGCGGCGCTCGACCACTCTGTTTCTTCACAGACTTCCTGTCAGTCTGCCAATGACACAGCAATCCAGAAAGGAAACATACCAGCTAGTTGTTTGTCAAGTCTTTGGAGAGAGGACAAATACTGTTCTCCAAGATCTTTGACCGTCACAACCATAGGACGTGATCCACGTGGAGGATCATGCTTGCCCTCCGATATTTGTCGCTTCAGCTCTTCGCGAAAGTATCTCACATCCTTAGCTTCCATGTTATCAGTGGACAGCGAAGGATGCCCCAAATCGTAAAGATTCAGATGGATGAGTTATTAAGCATGTTCTGCAAGAGTGGATGTGAATTGCTGAGAAGGTAAGGTCAGCATAGCCTGATTATCAGCTGCATATTGGAACAACACGTGTCCCAGCCGCTGCAATTTGAGCCAATTGGTGGGCGATTTTCAAACCCAAGCCTCGGATTTCCTAACACTGACCAATCTCCATAGCCTCTCGAGTAATCGCCTGCGACTTCGGCGCTATATGAAGGTCGCAACTCTCAATTGAAAAAGTCATTATGGAAAAGATTCTGCTAATTATTGTCAGGAACTACAGCGATAAAGCTTTTTTGATCATTTTCACCAAAGTCAGGTTGGAAGCACGTCGAATCGGACAATGAGCTTTTCAATAATTATCTCTTGAGAAACGTAGTTCTAACTATGCATAAATCGTGTAATCGTCTCAATCCACCTTCCAACTAAGAATCATACTCAAAAATGCCCTTGATCTCTTCAATAGACATCTTCTTCTCCAAAGCAAGCTGAAGCTGAATGCGAGACTTGGAGGGGTTGAGGTAACCAGCTCCAATACCAAAAGGTCGCTCGTCAACATATCCCCAAGCAGTGCGTCGGCTGACAACGACAGGAATCTCAGTCTCGTTGAGAACCTTCTTGATCTCATCAACGGCCTTGTCAGGCCAGCCTCCAGCGCCAAGACCAGCTAGAACAATGCCCTTGGCACCGTTGTCAATAGCCTCCTGGAAGAGCTTGGGGTCGGTCTCTTGGTGACCATAAAGGACATCAACTTGAGGAAGAGCCTTCTTAGTTGAGCTGGTGCTGATGTTGAAGTAGTGGTGGCCGAGAGGTCGAGCAGCGGGGTACCAGAAAATAGGCTCGACGTTCTCAAAGGCGCCGAGGTAACCCTGGTCCTCAGCCTTGAAGGTATCGAGAGAGTTGGCGTGCGACTTGACGGTGTATCGCGCAGAGGAGATCTTATCGTTGAGAACAATCATTGTTCCGCGGTTCTTGGCGCTCTTGCTGCTGGCCAGTCTGACAGCGGAGAGGAGGTTGATAGGACCGTCGGCGCTGAGAGCTGTAGCAGGTCGCATTGAGCCAACCATGACGACAGGCTTCTCACTCTGAATGGTGAGATCAAGGAAAAATGAAGACTCCTCGAGGGTATCAGTGCCGTGAGTGACGACAACACCCTGCATGTGAGGGTTATCAAGATCACTCTGGATTCGATGCGCCAGATTCGTCAGAATAGTCGAGTTGATGTCGCCGCTATCGACATTGGCGATCTGCACGCCCCGAACATTGGAGACGTTGCACAATTGGGGTACAGCGTCGATCAATGTCTTGATACCCAGTGCGCCAGCCTTGTAGCCCGTTGTCTGATCGGACGATCCCGCCTCACCAGCGATGGTACCTCCTGTAGCAAAGATGGTGATGTTCGGTAGGCTGGCGTTATAGCACTCAAAGTCACTGACGGCCCTGGGGAAGAGCTGGGGTAGCTCTGGGACGGGCGAGGTAAGGGCCGTGCCTACAAGGGTTGTGAGGAGCAGGGATTGGAGGGAAGGCGACATGATGAGCGGTCAGGGCTGGGGATAGTATCAGAAAGCTGACTGGAGAGAAGAAGAAGAGACATGTTGAAGATGGAATTTCACGGCCTTTTATAGTCATGATAACTTGGCGTGTCGTCTTGGAATTGGAATCAAGCTGGATAGCTTATCCTGACCGAGATATGCGTGCAACCCACCGTGTTACCTTATCATTAGTTAACAGACCCCATCGGATCGAAGGTCTAGTTCGAGGATAGTAAGGTAGCCAAGAGCAAAACAAGGTTGGTTTAGAGCAAGTTGAGCCAGTTCCTCGGGAGATGTTGGCTCTGTACGCCCTAATTACGTACTGTAGGAGCTCTAGGTGATAGTGATCAGCCAAATGCGGGCAGGGATATGGGTTCTGCCAAGCTTCTAGTGTGAATGGTATCATTCGGTGTGTGTGCGTTAGAGGCCGATAGATACGCGGGGAAGGTGAGTGGCTGTTCACCTTGAGTTAAATACAGTTGTTGTTTCGACGGCTAAAGAGATGGTTCATTGCTGGAAGTTGAAACTTGTGAGATGACACTGTAATTATCATGCTTGACATGTCTCATGCCAAGTGATAGACGAAATGTAGCAGCCCGTTTGGGTATAGCGAGGTTGTTTCTCCAAGCGGGGTGAAGCAGTTCAGTTCCCGAATCGACCAGCCTCCCGAGACCCCACGAACTCAAAGTCCACCTTTTTTGTTTTGTGCCTTTAAAGCCTTGCCTTGACTCAGGTGGTCTCTTTTCCTTGCAATTCCTGACAGGCCCAGCAAGAGTTGAGTTACATTCTGCAGTGCGCCAATTTTTCTTTGCTTATTTTTCTTATCTTTCCGTTACCTCATCCCAAGCCAATATTCTCCCATTGCGGCACCTTGACCCACGCACGTGCGCGATTATCATAATCTTTCTTTTTCCCTCCTCTTCTCCATACAGTGTCTATCTATCCGTATCGCCCTGTCTTTCTTATCTCATGTCCAACGATAGCGATAATCCGCCCGCCAAGAGGACGCAGGTACCTAGGGCTTGTCAGCGATGCAAGACGCTCCGCAGAGGCTGCAATGAGTATCGGCCCTGCCGACGATGTGTGGATGCAGGCCTTGGAGATCGCTGCATTGGACAGTCGGGGGCGCCGAGTATTCTGAACCTGTCGCTGCAGCCTATTCACGGCCACTATGGGCGCATTGGGAATGGGCCTGTCGATGCACTTCATAGACTCACAGAGCTGGTGCCGAGTCAGGTTCTTGACCACTGTGTTGAGCGCTTCTTTGCACGTCTTTACCCGACTATTCCTATCCTCACACGCGATTATGTCGTGCATCTCAGATCCACGTCGTCATCGTCGCCTGAATGGAGGCTTGAGGCTTATTCGGTCCTTGTCGCCATGTGCGCACAGGTACTGCTGCAGTCAGAAGAGCCTGAGAATCTTCTCTCTCAAGGGCTTATCGCAGAGAACAATGCGACGTATGGATCAATGATAGTGGACCAGGTCGTCACCGCTCATCAATCAATCCCCCGCAACATGAAGCCGAGCCTCAATCAATGCCTGCTCGCATTCTTTCTGTACGCGTGCCAAGCCAGATTATCGCATCACAGCCAAACATTTTTATTCCTGCGCGAAGCAACAACATTATTCTGTTTACTGAGGCTCGACGACATGGACCATTCCGCAAAAGCGTTAGCACACCGACTATTCTGGGTCCTGGTAGTATCAGAGCGATCCCACGCGATCCGATATCGCCGCCCCATCACATTACAAATAACCGACGAAGCCCCAGAAATCGACATGAACGATCCTTCGCTATCTGGATTCTGGAGTCTATCGGCGCTTTTCAGGCCGATTGATACTTCGTTTGTCGCGCTGTTGAATCAAGAGCGATTTGCTATCACACCGCCACTTTCATCTCTCGATTTCGTGGAAACGGCTGTGAATACAGCTATAAAACCAGAATTGCAACTTCACGAAACCCAAAAGGCAAATCTGAGGATCACGCAACTTTGGCTGCGGATGATTGTCTGGAAACTACGGCTTCGACTGGGTCATTTGAGCGAAAACGCACACCAGCATAGTCTCACTTATCAGTATCCTCTAGTAGTTGCCAAAGATCTGACTCTTTCAACACGCGATCTTTCTATTGACAGCATAAAGATTCACGGCATTGGAGTAACTGAGAAACTTTATGACATAGTTTCAGCAGTAGTGGACGTCCTCGCCCGGGTCCCAGTTACGCCTTCGAGCCCGCAAGGTCTTGCTATGGGCACGTCACCTGAAGAAGACTTACTATATATCCGGACGCTCATAACTAAGTTGCCGGGAGGTGCATCCACTTATGAGCCGCTTCTGGAAAAGCATATACAACAAGCACTGCCGAGTCCCGGGCCTAGCGTGGGACATAGTAGTCCACCAATATCTCGTGTAAATCCATAATAAACAATCTGTATATCAGCCATCAACGACTATGTACTACTATTACAAAATATCTTGTACTTTTATATCACACCAATACATACATATTGGTACGTCCCTTGGTTTACTGCAGCTCCTTCTCGGTGGTCAACTTCTTATCAGAGGAGATCGAGTGAGAATAAGGATCAATATGAGTCTTGGCGAACTTCCTAGCAGGCACTCGCTTCTCAAACAGAACATCCAATTCTGCGTAAGTGCGGCCCTTGGGCTCAGGAAGTCTGAAGAAGACCCAGATAGCAGAGAAGAGGCATGTTCCGGCCCAGAAGTAAGCGGTACGAGCTCCCCAATTCCAAGCCGACGACGAAAGCTGGTAGTTTGTCATGACGTTGACAAAGATGTTGCTGGCGTTATAAGCTGCGCGAGCCATGACGATGGTCTTGGCCTTCAGGCGGGTAGAAGATAACTCAGAGATCAGAGAGTAGGTAACTGGCCCGACGGTAAAGTCGTAGACGAATGTGAAGAGAATGAGCATGCCTCCGATAGCCCAAACTGAACCATTGTCCTTGGAGAAAGAAAGAGAGCCGACAATGATCAGGATGATGAGTTGAGTGCAGAGACCGGAGAAGTGAATCGTTCGTCGACCAACCTTAGACATCAAGAACCAGGAGCCCATTGTTCCTACCATTCCCAGAGCATATTGACCCATTGACAGAGAGAACGAGTTACTGGCATCCATACCAGCTTGGGTCAGGAAGTACGAAAAGTATCCCATGAGGTTCTGGCCACCGAGGGTCTGCACAAGCCAAATACCCACAACGATCTCTGTTCGGCGAAGATCAATACCCTTGAAACAGTCTCTGTATGTGATTCCCTCCTTCAGGTTCTTCTCCATCTCGTTTGTGTGCTCAATCATGGCAATCGTCTCATCGGCGTTGAAGTTGGGTTGTTGGGGCGAGGTAAGTCTCAGAAGCGACTTCTTGGCTGCAGCTCGGTTACCTTTTCGAACATACCACCACGGTGATCTATCACTATGTTAGTCCTGTTTATAAATCCCTGCGCATGTGATGCTACTTACTCGGGAGCAAAAATAACTCCTGCAAGGATGGGAACGGGCCAAACCCACTGCACTCCGAAAGGAATGCGGTATGCCCATTCGTCGCCTCGACCAACAGAGCCCTTGTTGACGGCTGCTGCAAAGAATTGGCCTATAACCCAGCACATATTGATGAATGTTGTTAGGTACGGTCGCAGAACAACCGGTGCTACCTCGGATGCATACGCAGGAGTCACACTCTGGAACGCTCCCCAGGGGATACCTGGTTATTGTTACATCAGCAAAACGGCACAGCTGGTGGTCTGATAATGGAAAAACGTACCGCAGAGAACTTCTCCTAGCACGAGAATCTTGACGTTGGGAGCGAAGAAGAGAACAAAGACAAAGGCGATCATGAGAACGAGAGAACCGATGGTGGTGGTCTTGTAGCCATATCTGTCAGCGGTCCAACCAGCAATGATCAGACCAATGATTTCGCCGGCGCGAGCACCGTTGGATAATCCGGATTGCCAAGCTGCCGAGACGGCATATTTTTCTGCCTTCTCATTCCATGTGCCGAACTTTTTGTTGAAGACAGGCGAGGCGTAGAGATTGCCCAGCAGTGCAAGATCATAACCTTCCATGATGAGAGTACTCGACAATAGGACAGACCATCCAATGGCCTTGGGGTATGTCTTGATAGCTTCCCATAGAGTCATATGATGCTCGGCTTCAGCAGCGACCTTGGCCTCAGAGGCAAGAGCCTCAGGCGATAGAGTCTCATTATGCTGAGCATCAACATTTTTCTCGGGATAGGAAGCCATTGTGCAGGATTGAAAAAAAAAAGGAAGAGATGGCGAGGATGAGATGGATGCTGCAGCTGAAGAAAAAGAGAGCCGGTCGGTCCTTTTTATGCTTAACCGAGCCCGATGCTCGCTACGCCAGGAACCAACAGCTGAGATGATGAAATTTTACTCTTCAATCCCCAGAAACAGACGCGCTCATCACGCAGTAGGAAGCATGGGGAAACCTGGGGCACGGGAATTGAGTGTGTGGGGTGATAATCCAGGACGGGGATTGGGGAATGATTCTTAGCAACAGGAGACTCCGTCGGTTAGTCAAGGCGAAGCGGAGTCTCCATCTCTCGGCACTAGAAAAGACGCCATTATTGGTTAGTGATCGATAGTGCGGAGTAACTCCGTCGTCAGCAGGCTAAAGGCGGAGTCTCCGTTAATCATGTCCATCGGGGAACATATTTTCCACCGACGCTCTGATGTTTTGATGCGGCACAGGGTAAACAACACGGTCGGATGATCTTTTCCCGTGGTGATAATGCAGCGTTCGATCTTGCGGAGGGTCCGCTACAGCGGCCGTTTGTGAATTAAGAATCTTATCTCCACATTGAATGCGGAGTTTGTTCGCCCGAGGAGAAAAGCAATTAATAAATACCTCTTCCCCTCTTAAGACTGCTCTCTCTGTGCCCGTTGGCGTTGACGTTTTTCTTCTCTCTTCATATCTCGCCACATATATGTCAGCCCCCTCATAACAACTTCTGCTAAGCTCACCAAAATGGGTTCCGTCATTTGGGACGATGAACATCAATGGGTTGGTAAACAGCCCTGGTGGAAAGCCGCTTCCTTCTATCAAGTCTACCCAGCCAGCTTCAAAGACTCCAACGGTGATGGATGGGGCGATCTCCCTGGCCTCATCTCCAAGCTCGATTATCTTAGCGACCTAGGCATCGATGTTGTCTGGGTATCTCCCATCTTCGAAAGCCCACAAAAAGACATGGGCTACGATGTTTCAGACTATCAGAAAATTTACGAACCCTACGGAAGTGTCGAGGATGTCGATATTTTAGTTCGCGAGTGTCATTCTCGCGGCCTCAAGATTATTCTTGATCTCGTTGTTAATCACACATCTATAGAGCATGAGTGGTTCAAGGAGTCAAGGTCTTCCAAGGATAGCCCCAAGAGAGATTGGTATATCTGGAAACCTGCGCGGTATGACGAAAACGGCGTTCGGCATCCTCCGACAAATTGGAGGGGATATTTCGCATGCTCGACGTGGACATGGGACGAACACACGCAGGAATATTACTTGCATCTCTACGCACCTGATCAACCTGATTTGAATTGGGATAATGATGAGTGTCGGGAGGCTATTTATGAGAACACGATGCGTTTTTGGCTTGAGCGCGGCGTCGATGGCTTTCGCATTGATACAGTTAACAAATACTCCAAGCGACGAGATTTCGTGGATGCGCCTATCACAGATCCTTCATCACCTCATCAACCAGCGCCTGAGATGTGGTGTAATGGACCGCGGATTCACGAATTCATCCACGAGATGTACGAGAAGGTTCTTGGCCCCTACAACGCTGTATCAGTTGGAGAGCTTTCCAACACGCCTCACCCATCACAAGTGATCCCCTACGTATCCGCCGCAGCAAAGGAACTGGACATGGTGTTCGAGTTCTCCATGATCAGACTCGGAAACGGAAACGGCTTTGGAGACAAGTACATCTACCAACCGTTTCCACTATCGAAGCTCAAGGCGTTTGTATACAAGTGGCAGAGCTTCATTGAAGGAACTGACGCTTGGGCGACGGCGTTCTGTGAGAATCACGATAATGGCCGAGCAGTAGATCGTTTTGGTGATGCATCAACGCCAGAGTGGTGGCTCAAGTCTGCAAAGACCCTAGCAATCTGGCAGACGACTCTCACGGGCACATTATTTCTCTACCAAGGACAAGAGATTGGTATGACAAACATGCCTCGATCATGGGGAATTGAAGAGTACAAGGATATCGAAAGCAGCAACTTTTACGCCGAAGCTGTCGCTTCGGGTGATGAAAAGCGCGTCAAAGACACGATGCACGGTTTACAGATCATGGCACGCGATCATTCGCGCATTCCCTTCCAATGGGATGATTCACCTAACGCTGGCTTTGCAGATGCCCAAGCAAAGCCATGGATGAGAGTTCACGATGACTATCGGGATATTAACGTGGCGAAACAAGTCAAAGACCCGGACTCGATCCTCAGTTTCTACAAGAAGACTCTCCGGTTACGAAAACAGTATCAAGATCTGTTCGTTTTCGGGTCTTTCAAGCTGTTGGATCCGGAGGATGAGCAATTGTTTACATATGTCAAGGAGAGCGTTGTCCCTATCAAAGGAAGAAGGTCCGAGAAGAGGAAAGCTGTTGCGGTGTTGAACATGAGCCGGGAGGATAGACTTGGTCCGGATATTCACGATGCGCTTGGCTGCTCGGCGGAAGATGTTCATTTACTTGCTTGTACGGTCGAGGGTTCAGCTGGTCTGAAAGGTGGACGACCGATGCTTTCTGGATGGGAGAGTCGGGTTTACGTGAACTTTGAACTCTAGGCGTTAGGATTTACTATAGAAGGTCACATTGGAATGACAATGCAATACGATGGGTCAGGTTTCATGAACATGGATTATAATAGGAACAAGAACTAAACGAGTTTAACCCAAGAAGCTTCCAACGAACCATCTTCAATCTTGCCAAGAATCTCTCCATGCATAATATCATAAACGTAGCACTCTCCAACAACTAAGTATCCATCCCCCTTAGGTCTGAGCAGAAATGGAACTTCGGCACCAAAGAATACGCATAGTCGATCGCCAACCATCATGTCAACAGGCCCAACTCCAAAAAGCTTTGACTCCGTCGTAAAGACTCTGTAAGATTTACGAACGGGTGCAACGGCACTGACGTATCGCCCAAAATCTCCATCTTTGGCCAGCTCTGTGAGGTACTCTAAATGCGTGACACCACCAACCACAGGCTCAATGATTTCGTCAACTGTGATTAGATCCTTTAAAGTCCATTTCATGCGGTGGGAGAGCACTCCTGCGGCAAAGTCAGCAAGATGGGTGGCCTCGTCCTCTACAGGATAAGCTCTCCCATCGCCGCCGCATGTCAGAGTCAAGGCGTATTTGCGATAATCTACGTCACTCCATCTAGGTTTGCTGAAAAAGGACTCGCGTTCCTGTTCACTCTCACTGAGGAATCCCCAAATACCCCGGTCTTGCTGCACAGTTTTTATTCCATCGAGAAGAACGCCTTGAAGAGATAATTGTGACGTCTTGCCGGAGCGGTCAACTTTCATCGGAATACCCATGCCGCACTGAAACCGCGGATCCTGTTTTGTTGGTAGAATTGTCCAAGGTCGACGTTTCTGCCAACTTGGTACCCATGATGGCCCAGCCGGATTGTAGTCTCCAAAGGTCCCTGCCCCCGAAAGGAACGTGAGAGGCGAATCTGATTCTAGCATCAACTTTGTGACGCCTTGGTAAACCATTTCCATACTAGTTGCCTTGCTGTAATCCGGTACAATCTTTTTGTTGACTGAGTCTTTTGTTGGAATACCGAGAAGGCCATACACTTTGTCTTTGGATTCCTTGCAATCGAACAGGCGAGTGACCTGAAGCAGCTGAGCAAAAGAGAACTCCAGTGGTGGGAAACAGCTCTGAGACGTGCAAAGCCGGTACATAAGGTAAGCGTTCATGGCTCCAATAGGAACCTGCTCTCGGTCCCCGTAGTCATCCGTCAGCTCAGGTTTATGAGCAATGAGAGCTGCAGCAAGTCCAACCCATTCCCATGGAATCTGATATTGACCCAGCTGTACAACAGCGTGCCTCGCAAGTACAGACTCCTGTATGACCCAGATACGGGAGAACCAACGCCTCCTAAAAAGCCGCTGTATTGGAATAGGTCGAGCATAGTCAGGGACATTCTCCTGGTCATGCAAAGCAGATTGTCCATCCTTTGAGACTTCGAAGAATGTTGCCTTGACTTCCTTATGGCCGCACTGGACAAGCCAGTCATTAACGAGCGCGCACAGCACTGAGAAGGCCTCTGAGACAGATGAAAGAGATGACTCAATGATGGTTTGTCCACAGGAACAGAAATCGGCGTCCTCTCCAAGCCAAATGATCACCTGCCAGGCGCCGGAATATATCTCTTCCATCATTGCCACTTGGTGGCCTCGCTCCTCGACGTCCTTTTGATTGATACACACTGCATCTGCCCATACAAGTCGAGAGGCATTACTTCGCCGCAAGTCTCGTAAGGCAACATTCAAGCTCTCTGTAACAGCTAGTGGGTGGCTCTTCCCATCTGTTATAATCTCGATCCTGTGGCCATCGGAAGTTCCATGGGTGCCCCAAGTATAGGAGAGGGCTTCATACGCCGTTTCATTCTCTTTCAGGCTGCAGACATGAAGCTTGCATCGAATGGTCTCACTATCACCGGGAAGGATCTCGAGCAAGCGGAATTGGCCATCTGTAGGTAAGGGGCTATAGATTCCACTGGTGCTTCTGGCCGACGATTCGTCGTGAACTGGAGTAAAAGGTTGAAGTGGAAACTGTGGGCCTAAGGTGTTATCGTCATTAGAATAGTATTCTGCATGTTACGAAGGAAATCGCTTACTTGGCTCAGAAAATACTGATACATGGTCAAGGTTCGACTCTTGGTAGATATTGCTGAACAACGGCACTGTTGTTCCACCAGGACTAGCCTCGAAAAACATTCTATTGCTTAGATACCCATAACCATAGACTGAGGTAGGGTCCGAGGTGAATTTACTAGCAAACTGTGTATTAATGTCAGACTCGTAGGGTAGAAGGCAAAATAAAAGAGATGTCGTTAGCCAAGACTGCAATTGGGGACTTATTGAATGTCGCATTGAAGGAGGCAGGAGGACATAAAGGAAGTTTTAGACTTACATTCCAGTATGAAGCAACACTCCTGCGTAGAGAACCAATGCTAGCCCTCCAAGGTCTTGAAGAATGGCAGCTATTCTTTGAATGTGGGCTCACGAGAGTGACCTCCGCGGGGTCTTTCGAGCTCGGCATTGTGAATAACAGAGCGAACAAAGCTGTAAGGATAGAAAAATGAGTCCGCTCAACGGCTTGGAGTTGTCATCGTTATTTCACCCGTCGCTCCGGATTATTGCAGAGTCAATGGTAGTAAAATGCTTTTGAGAACCCCTCAGTCTGAAGCTGACGCTTTTTGTAGCCACTCACCTGACCGTAGCCCGCATATCAATTGGATGTTCACAAGCCACGAAGTCTAGCGTCAACCGGCTCCGAAACTAGACGGAGAAGCCGGTGCCTCAAAGATGGTCGCAGAAACTTGGAATTGAGGTTCTGTCTTCATCGAGTATCGAGTCTTCGTATTTCTTAATAGACACTAATAGAGATCAAGTCTTAGGCATTCTGAAGAGATGATTGAACAAGTTGAATGAGAACTGCTGATAACATCACGAATACCGGAAACGGCACATTAAAATTAGCCTTACGCTTAAACGATAATAGGTCAGATCTAAGTGAAAGTCGTGCGTAAGGCTGATTGGGGACAAGGGTCATCATTTCGATTAAATTGCTAGACTAGGAAACTAGCAGATACAAGCCACTACCACTGAAATTGGGCTGAACTGAGTTTGATACTGGCGACCTCCTTGCCTTGAGCGGAAAGGATGAGGTTTTTAAGGAGGTGAAGGTTCATGAGTTTGATGCCGTTTGCGGAAAGCCGCCTCAACAGATGCAGTAGTCAATGGAGGGGAAGATATCTGTGCCGGGCATGTAAATTTAATGATGGTTGGAAGTATTGATAATCATGGACTTTGTATCACAACTCGCTCAGGCATACGTGACAAGTCCAATGGTCTTCATATTCTATTTATTTAGTCATGTTGATTTCTCATCATTTGATTCCTCCTCTCCTGCTTGTCCCTCCTTTCTCGCATCCTATGCAGCAATGTCCTAACATGATATATGTCACTCCATTCCATTGCGAACCATTCATCCCAGTCCCCAGGAGACTCGGCGTCACTGTCCGCCAGCAGATCAAACTTTTCCCCGAGGAAAAGTCTTGCTCTCTCCGGGAGAGCATCTACAAGCATTAGTATAACTATTAATTGGTTATGGTGATAAGACTCACATGTTTCTACATTTACCAGCAAATTCTCCATTTTATCTATAATATCATGATTGACTCCAAATAACTTGGATATCCTTTTTCGCCAGTATCCCCAAAGAAATGGTACAAACTCTCCACAATATGGGTTGAGACCGTGAACCAGTCTACTAGACTCTTCCATTAGAGCCTCTAGCTCCCTGGCCTTTTGCTGTTCGCGTTGGTCAGATCGTACACGTGCAACCTCCTCTGGATCACGATTTAATATTAGCTGAAGGTTAGGATATTCCATGTTAGAATCAGATGAGGCATTCCCGCTCTGTGAAGGACGTTGTGCTAATTTGCAACCAGCGAAAAGCATCTCCGGATCCATGGGCTTAACGAAGCAACATGTATGCGCCATTTCGAGTGTCTCAAACGTGAGAAGGCGCAAAACTTCGAGGAAGAGATCAACTGTTCCACCGTGATTTATATCAAGGTCCCCATTGCCGTTAAAAAGATACGCAAATGCAGCCCTCGATTTGGAGAGCTCTGTGAGCTGGGAAATTGCATTCAAGCATAACTTGAGTGGCGAACAACCCCTTCCTCCAGGATTGCACCAACAGGTACATTTATCTCGGCAAACGCCATCGGCGAGCTTTTCCAACCATGTGAACATGAACGATATATCATTGTAGCCATCAGTATAGGGCACAAAATTATACTCGTCACTCGATATATCTGCTGCAAAATTGGCTGCGATGTAATGTCCCCCTGTGGCGTGTAAGTTGAGTCCAATGGTCAGTGGGTCTTTTGGGGTTTGATCGAAAGAACCCTGCTCCTTGAGCCACAAGAAATCCTCTAGAGCAGGCCGACTGCCATAATCGAACACTGAGCATAAGCTCCGTTTCATGATAGGAGTCAGCCCAATGCGATCATGTGAATTGTAGCCTCGAAATCCATGTCTGAGAAAAACATGGAAGCTTTTGGCGATAACTGAGGGACAGTGATAAACAGATATGTAATTTGCTTCCACTCGAAGAACTGTTGGGACCGAAACACCAGCCTCATCAAGAGCTTGACAAAAGCTGGGAGCCCTTCTGTCCGCTTCGTCGACGTCAGATGGGTCAATATGCTTTAAAATCCTGAGTCGCTGCTGTGTGTAAATAAACAGGGTTTGTCTTCTTCGAGCAAGCTCTGCGGCCACATGATGAACACAGTTTGCATGGACCATAGGAATGTGAGCGAGATCGAAATGACAGCCGGCGTTTATGAGTATGGCCACTGATTGCGAAAGTCCGTACTTGGCCGCTAGAAAGAGCGGTGCCTCTGCTTCGTGGGGACCGTAGTCGATGCAATCAATGGCCTTGGTCTCGAGCAACCTCCGCAACCCCTGAGGCCATCGCAACGAGAGCTGGACCGTTGATAAGCCCAGGACAGGCTCCGTAAGAGATTCAGGATACCGAGAAATACAATGTTCCAAATCTACCAATGACTGAAACAGAATTGCACGGCCAATTGGAGAAATGTCCATTGCTAGCAATCGAACTCTGGTCAGCGAGGTTCTAAAAGCCAACCATCACGACATATGAGGACTTACAATCTACGACATTATGAGTTCCTACTAAATTGTGAAGATCGCGGAGTCCGTAGGGACGCAAAATGAGGGTTGGATCAACTTCTATATGATCCCCCAACCATGACAGTAGTTTCAGTCTATGAGGCTTCTCTCCCCAAATAATGCTAAAAGGGTTGCTTTTGGAAAAAAAGTGGTTATCCAGGGATGTGCTGTTCTTCGCATTGGGTGATAACTTACAACACTTCATCATCAGAATATGTGAGCGAATTCAATAATTGAAAGATTCTAAGAACCTCCGAGCCCCACAGCAGCCAGAGCGGTCGTGCATCTTCGCCTGTCCTCCTTGGGACACAAATCTGGAGAAACATCTAATTTCCTATCAGTTCTTTAGCTATAAGTTCTGCGAGTAAACAAAAGCAACCTTGAAGTGGCTGGCCCCATCCTCATCTCGATCAAACGGCGATGCTTCCTTGTCCTTGTATAAGGAAAGGATCGTATGTTCCAGTGACTGGAAAGCCGAAACAACTTTCACATTCGAGAAAGATCCATCTATCGTCGCTTCATATATCCAGTCCTCCATTTCTGTTATGGCCTTATGTACTGGGCTGTATCGCCGTGGGACAACATTTCTGTAGTGCACTGATAAACCAGGACTGCTAGTGCCCACAGCATACTCGAAACTAGTAAGAGTCACCTGTCTAGACCACCACATTAGCTTCAACGGGAGCTGTGCTGTGACAGTTCGGCGCGTGTTCTCGTCGACTCCGTATAGTTTGCAGCCGCGATTGTGTTTCCCGACGCTGTGCTGTTCGAGTTGAAACTTAAAGTTCCAAAGTGAGTAGGAAAGTTTTGACGATTGAGTCTGTCGAATACATGTGCAGATTGATGACTTGAAACCAGGCGCTTTCACCCTCGCCTTCCGACAGGGTCTTCTTTGCAATTCAGCACCGTCGGCACAGGCCACAAGAGGAGAAGAATTGCGTTCACGATGTATGTCTTCTCGAATCTGCGATATTTGAAGGCCCTGGAAGGGAATTAATTAGCCAAGGCACACTGCGTATAAGCATAGATTGGGAGGGTGGCTATAAAATACCATTCTGCTCAAAACATCCATCTGCATCTCATGGTTCTGCAAAATTTGTTTCATGGCAACTTCTGTACCAAGAGTGCTAGATCCAATCACTGTGAGCTTCGCGGTCACATCTTGGCTAAGGTCATGGACGTTCAATTCCGTTTGAGCCAGCCGCTCCTTGATTTCGCTCAAGTTGTCATTGATAAGTCGTTCCACCGATGTCAGTTCGTTTGAATTGTTCTGGACTAGGGTGATCAAGTCGTTGTGTTGGCCTTGCCAGTCAGTCCCAAGACGTTGGACTAATTCACCGTGGGTTACGTTGGATTCACTATGCACATGATTAGTTGCAGCTTTTCATAGAGAGAAAAGAAAGACTGTACAGCGATGTGCTGACAATGGCTAAATTGAGGTTATCCAACAGACTTTGTACAGAATCGCGAAGAGAAGTCACTTTGCCGTCACGGAACGGGTATATCACTATTCTTGCCGCATCTCGAATTTTCGATGCCGAGCTTTTTGGGTGCGGTGAACCTCTAAGGTTATTGAGAACCTCCTCTAACTCCAGAAGCTTTCCCTCACTGTGATGTAGACATGTTCGAATGGCGCTTGATCCGGGAAGACTTCTCTGCTCCAGCTTGGGTAAAATGCCATTGATGGAATTGAATATGGATACCAAAGATTGAACTTCTCTCAGATGCTCTGCGATGTCGTGTTTCCTACCTCGAACGGTTTGTAGGTACCAAACCAAGCTCTGGCAGACCTGGATGCCCAGTGAGGCGACGCCAACTGCCGTGCCCGCTACTGAGAGCGGATCCGACATATCTGACTTCGATATTAGGAATGAAGTAGAACGGTTCTTGCGAAAAAAAAAAAAAAAAAAATTAAATAAAAAAAACATGGAGTATTTACGCAGCCACTTATCTCACCACCAAAACTGTCCATCCTGAAGCTTTTTTGTCTTGGGAAGTGTCGCCTGCATCCCCGGTGTCATGTAACTTGAAAACATGGATGCAGATCAAGATATCCACTCCACCACTCTGCTTCCTTTCATTTTCGGCTGAGATGCTGAGGCTTGACTAGGGTCCAATTGTCAGCGGGCCACGATGAACCTTAACGAGACCTTTCCATATCACCGTAGCAAGTGAAATGGACAATTTTTCAACAATTGACTCTATAACAGTGACGTGCAGGATCCCCCATATCGCAGGATATTGGTGATAAATTGCCCAAAAGCTCGAGTCCGAGTCGTCGCTGAGAATCAGATGCTTCTTCATGCAAATGGATAGGTACCTTAGGAACTGGGCTGCTTCCGTGCCGTCCCCAGAAGCGCCATCGGGCAGCCCCAGCGCCCCCACCACGTTCCCGCTTGCATTTCGTATGGGGTGATGGGCCGGGTCCCTTAGTAGTAAGGAGATATGATACATACGCCAACCCCGAGACCGTTTTGCTAGGATGATCTGAATACCTAAATCATGCAATATAATTCCCATCTTGATATCAGGTTGTCGCTTCCCTCGCGGGTCTATACGGCGCGGTCTTCTTGGCTATCAGTATCGGAGCCTCAGCCACATGCATCACCCCTTCTATCTTTTCTGCGTGTTTTTTAATTGGTGATGTGGTTGGAAAAGTGTAGTCGGGTTGCTGACCGCTCACTTCATCTTACATGTGAACCAGGTCTGGGCCCAAGCGTATGTTACTCAAGTACGATTGGCAATTAACCAACGACTCCGCCAATTGTCATACCATATCTTTCAAGCAGTATCCTAAGATTTCGCGCATATGCCACTTCCATGCTCCCCCTAGTTTTGTGGTCAGGGGGCATTTTGTGAGTAGTAACATTTGATATAGTTGGTTTCGGTCCACAAAGAGCAGAGATATGGGAGACAGTTTTTTGTGAATATCGTGTCCTTAATTCGTGATATGCAAACTTTACTTGTCTACAGTTGCCTTTCGTGTCGTTTTTTCACTGTTCGGGTATCGTTCTTCTCACCGACCGTGAGGTCATCGCCATTATCGAGATTACTGGTCCATGCTCAAGTTTTTGATCCCACAATACCACATCCCATTCCTTTTAGGTGGGTTCGCCGTTTAAATCGGCTTGATCTTGAAGTGCAGGGCAATCAAACTGAAAACTAGAGCCTTCAGATCTTGAACAAGGTAGTAGAACACTCGCAGGCCTTCGGGGTCAGCGGACTCCGTGACATCAACCAGGGATCCAATCTTAGCGGTCTACTATGCTGTTAGTAGCGTTCTGAAAGCCTTTTTACCTGAATGACCGACCTCGAACGCAATATGATCGTTACCAATCCGAATTTCCAGTTCCTGACGTCCGTCTTTGTTCTTCTGAGGCCATTTCGAATCATCTTCTCTGTGTTGGGTTAGTGGTGATTAATCAAGGCCACTGTATGTTGGGTTCGGCTTACTTCGTGATTTCGCTTGTCTTGATAATACGCTTGATTTCATCGACTATAACCGAGCTCACGCACACTGAGAATACGTCAGAGAAACTGTTTGCGCAAGTTTCATGCGTGATTCTTACTCTCTTTTCGGATCAAGCTGTCGTTTCGGTAGTTGGAGTTGTTGGCATATCTGGCTACCGCGCTGCGACCATCGCCGACAACCCGGAAATCGAATTCTGACAGCATCGCGTGTTAGGAAATTACCGTATCGCAAGAAGGGGGCTCGAAGTCGCACCCAAGAATTCATGACCGAAACGACCCATATGACCAGAACTATTTCATGAAACATAATTAGTATTGTTCAGGCAATGCAGATGAGACGACTAGAAGTAGCTGTAGTCATAGACTTACTAGTACCGCAAGTAGAAGGGCTCGTTTGAGGATGTCATTTTGTCGCTGTACAAGGGCGGTAAGGCTGGAAGTGCTATTCAGTCAAGAATTATTAGATTCAAGACTCGGGATCGCAAGGCTGAGAAAGAATCGGGGGACATGGTTGTTGAAGTGGGGTGCACGGACCATATTCGGCGGGGCAGAACAGCTGTAAGACCTTCACCGTCAGTAAGGTAGCCGAGCACGCGGCCTTGGAGTACATCGGCCATCAACCAAAAGCTTAACTCTGCAAGAGGCAAGGCTACTACGACACCAGTATCAGAACTAGTAGTGAAGTAGAAGCAAATTAAATGGATTTCAAGTAGTGTTCTTAAAGAATTGAGTAATTGAATTCTCTATCTTGACTTGCAATTGAGTGAAATTTAGGATTGCGGTTGGTATTGGCTGTTAGTCTGCAAGTACCTACTTCTCCTTGTCCAATCACGTGATAGCGTCCCTCACATCAAGTCGCTTAGTGCCACCTGTTCGACATTCCTGGCAGGACAGATCTTCTAGAAGTTGATGTTGTCCAGAGCTGGTCCAGATCACCACAGGGGATTCTGGTAATAACTGTCAGCGATTGCGCTCTGGAAATAATTCAACGAAGCCCAGGCGGACCTTGCTACTTATCCCGACAATTAAAGCTCCAGAGCAGCTCGAACCCCTGAGCTGAGCCTCCCCACCGCCGAAGTCGATACCACCTATACCTCCAATCCACCTCAAACGTTCCCCTTAAGAACCACGTCCCGTCTACACAACAAATACATCCACCAACTTTCTCGGCCAGCCATTGGCGACACTCTTCAAGATGTCTGGCTTTCTTGAGAATGCGTACAGTCTCGTTCACCAAGACAATGCGGCCGACGTCCCCACCGTTTCCGACCTGCGCATGCAGCTGGAGAAGGGTACCGATGAGACCAAGGTCGAGACCATGAAGCGCATCTTGACCATCATGCTCAACGGTGACCCTATGCCCACTCTGCTCATGCACATCATTCGTTTCGTAATGCCTTCAAAGTACAAGCCTCTCAAGAAGCTACTCTACTTTTACTACGAAATCTGTCCTAAGCTGGACAGTAGCGGCAAGCTCAAGCAGGAGATGATTCTGGTCTGGTATGGCAATGCCTTTTTCTTGTCTATATACCGATACTTGTTGGTCGCTGCGATAATCTGTTACTAACAATGCTTTCATAGTAACGGTATCCGAAACGATCTCCAACATCCCAACGAATACATTCGAGGAAACACTCTGCGCTTCCTCTGCAAGCTGAGGGAAGCTGAGCTTATTGAGCCCCTTCTCTCTTCAGCGCGATCTTGTCTCGAGCACCGACATGCCTACGTCCGAAAGAACGCTGTTTTCGCCATCTCCTCCATTTATATGCACTCGCCCTCCCTCATCCCTGATGCTTCCGAACTCATTTCCACTTTCCTCGAGGGAGAAAGCGATGGTGTTTGCCGAAGAAATGGCTTTGCTGCTCTTGCCAGCATTGATCACGATGCTGCCCTCCTTTACCTTGGTTCTGTTTTCGAGGGTATCCCCAACGCAGAGGAGCTCCTTCAGCTTGTTGAGCTCGAGTTCATTCGCAAGGATGCAGTTCAAAACTCCCAGAACAAGGTTGGTTCCAGGATTGTCTGCAAGTGACCTCACCAGACACTGACTGTAATGACAGGCGCGATATCTGAGATTGATCTTCGACCTGCTAGAAGCTGGCGCCTCAACCGTCGTATACGAAGCCGCCTCATCCCTTACTGCCCTTACCAGCAACCCGGTTGCGGTCAAGGCCGCGGCCGCCAAGTTCATTGAGTTGAGCATCAAGGAGGCAGATAACAACGTCAAGCTAATCGTGCTTGATCGGGTCGATCAATTACGCAAGAAGAACGAGGGTGTCCTTGACGACCTAACCATGGAGATTCTCCGAGTTCTGTCTAGTACCGATATCGACGTTCGAAGAAAGGCTCTCGGTCTTGCTCTTGAGATGGTCTCCAGCAAGAATGTTGAGGAGGTCGTGCTCTTGCTCAAGAAAGAGCTCTCAAAGACCGTTGATCAAGAATACGAGAAGAACACCGAGTACCGATCTCTCCTCATTCACTCGATTCACCAATGCGCCATCAAGTTTTCCGAGGTTGCCGCAAGTGTCGTGGAGCTTCTTATGGACTTCATTGCCGATTTTAACAATGTTTCCGCCGTCGATGTTATCAACTTCGTTAAGGAAGTTGTCGAGAAGTTCCCAAACCTGCGAACCACCATCATCGAGCGTCTTGTCTCCACTCTGGGCGAGGTCCGAGCTGGCAAGGTTTACCGTGGCATTATGTGGATTATTGGCGAGTACTCTCTCGAAGAGAAGGATATCCGAGAGGCTTGGAAGAGGATACGTGCTAGTCTTGGCGAGATGCCCATTCTTGCATCGGAGCAACGGCTCTTGGATTCCCATGACAGCGAAGAGCAGACTGAGGATCATATTAACGGCACATCCAAGCCGGCTGCCCCATCTGGCTCACGCAAGGTCTTGGCTGATGGTACATATGCCACTGAGACTGCTCTTACTAGCCAGTCATCAGCAGCCGCCAAGTTGGAAGCTGTCAAAACTGCCCAGAAGCCCCCTCTGCGTCAGCTCATTCTCGATGGAGACTATTATCTGGCGACTGTTCTGTCGTCTACTCTCGTCAAGCTCGTGATGCGACACCATGAAATTTCCTCCGATAAGGCTCGAACTAACGCCCTCCGGGCTGAGGCCATGCTGATTATGATTTCCATCATCCGCGTTGGTCAGTCTCAGTTTGTCAAGGCTCCTATCGATGAGGACTCCGTGGACCGAATTATGTCTTGTGTGCGCTCATTGGCAGAGTTCGAGCAGAAGAAGGAGCTTGAGACGGTCTGGCTGGATGATACCCGCAAGGCCTTCCGTGCCATGGTCCAGGTAGAGGAGAAGAAGCGAGCTGCCAAGGAGGCTTTCGAGAAGGCCAAGACCGCTGTGCAGGTTGATGACGTCGTACCTATCAGGCAGCTTGCCAAGAAGAATACTACCGAGGGTCTCGACGAGATTGAGGTGGATCTGGAGAGGGCGACAGGTGGTGAGGGCACTGCGGAAGACCTTTCCTCCAAGCTCAGCCGCGTGGTTCAACTGACTGGATTCTCTGACCCTGTCTACGCCGAAGCATATGTCAAGGTTCATCAGTTTGATATTGTCCTTGACGTTCTTCTCGTCAACCAGACCACAGAGACACTCCAGAATCTTTCAGTCGAGTTTGCTACTCTTGGCGATCTCAAGGTTGTTGAGCGACCTACTACACAGAACCTAGGACCGCACGACTTCCACAACGTGCAGTGCACGATAAAAGTCTCGTCAACAGACACTGGTGTCATCTTTGGTAACGTGGTATACGATGGCGCTCACTCTACTGATACCAATGTGGTTATTCTCAACGACCTACATGTCGATATTATGGACTACATTCAGCCCGCTACTTGCACTGAAACCCAGTTCCGCACCATGTGGACTGAATTTGAGTGGGAGAACAAGGTCAACATCAATTCAAAGGCCAAGACACTACGTGACTTCCTCGATCAGCTTATGGCCTGCACAAATATGAACTGCCTGACACCAGAGGCCAGCCTCAAGGGTGACTGCCAGTTTTTGAGCGCCAACCTCTACGCGAGAAGTGTATTCGGTAAGTTGGATCTACTTGTATCAAGATGCTTAGAGTTGTACTAACCAGACCTAGGTGAGGATGCCCTCGCTAATCTGAGCATCGAGAAGGAGGGTGATGATGGACCTATCACTGGTTTCGTCAGGATAAGAAGTCGATCACAGGGTCTGGCTCTGAGCCTGGGCTCACTGAAGGGACTTAACAAGATTGGTTCAACGGCTTAGACCAGCTGGTGATTCGTACGAGCACCTGGATCAAATTATACGAGAAAGGTTGTTTCAGCATTGCAAGATTCATGACGATGGTTGGAGCGGAGTCAGGGTCGGAGCATGTTAATGGGTGTTTTCCCACCAAAAGGCTGTGCGATGGGTCCCTGGTAGAGCTCATTGTAAGCAAATTTAGGTAGACGTTGATTACAAAGGCACATGGTTTCAAACAAGACGCAGTCAGCCAGAGACTATCACAAGGTGTGGCTGAATGGATTTCTCGTTCAACAACAGGGAAATTTGATATTAGCAAGGACCTTGCCAAGCATGCTAGGTGCCTCGTTGGGCTTATATACATGTGTATAGTAGGACAACGGCTGTAATAGTATCCAAAAAACAAAAACAAAAATCAATCTCGACAGATGAGATGAGAGGAATATAGGTGATAGGCAAATCATCGCTAGAGCAGCATCCTCCAACTCCAAAAGACAGATGCAGTAAAACAGTGTGAACGATATGGGGTATTGTCCAGATGTGGCCGACCGTAGTAGATGAATGAAAGGCAGGACTGCTATTGTGATGAGTTAGGTGGCAAGAGTTATGAAAAATGTTGACTCGAATGTATTCATGAATCAGGTTGCTTCATGTGTGCTGAGTAAAGCATCAGGCGTCGAAGACTAGGGCATTGACGATATGGCCGGTCTGCCAATTTTGCGCCGTAAGAGACAGGTTGTCCTTGAGAATCTTGCCCATGTATGCTATTCTGATCTTCTTTGTGGACGCAAGCTGGAAATATTGTTAGCAATCTGCTCACCAGCTCAAGAATAACAATTGTACTCACACCAGCCTCAAGGGCAATCTTTTTGGCTACGCTCTTAACTGACTCCGACTCTGATATGCTGACCTTAATATCCTGGCCATTTTCACTGAGTCTGGCCCGTAATTTGACCAGCTCTCGTACGTCGTCCACTTCCTTGCCTTTTTCTTGCTTCTTGCCTTCAATTTCTTCGTCACTCATATCTTCGTCTGCTGCCGTGTCGTCGCCTGCAGTTGAGAGGTCGCCTTTTGTCCCCTCTTCTCGATCCTCTTGCACATTCTGCGGGTCGCAAACAACCCATTCAGGCAATTGATAGTAGTTTCCAAGGGAATCGTAAACGCCGTTGGAGAGATTGCCAGTTGGTAGAGAGATCTCTGCAGCGGATAGAATCATCTGAGCCGTCGCAAGACCATTAGATCCGTCATCTTGGGCATCCTGGCTCGCTGGATCCCACAATACTGCCAGCGCTGCATGAATGGTCTGCCATATCTCAAGCCTGCCGGTTACTCTAGTATCGAAGAAGGCGGCTCTTTCCTTTGCCAATTCGCTCTTGGTCCAGTTGCGGTCACGGGAAGTCCACTCGTGTCGTCGCAAGGGCTTGTCAATGTGCTGGTCAAGAGGACGGTTACTGCGACGGTGCTGGCGACGCCTTTCAGCGGAAATTTGCGGTTGAGCAGCTTCGGGGAGTGACAACGGGGGAGGATTGATGGCGCGCGATGAAGCGTTAGGTGCGCCGCCTGGGTAGGGAGAATTGGGACCCGAAGAACGAGAGAGGCAGCAGCCCTAGAAGTCGTATGTTAGAGTGATAACATGTCAATGTTATAGGCTGGCAGAGATGCGCCGTACCATCTTTGCTACAAAGGCGGCGACGATCGCCGTTGACCTGTGGATTGAAGGCCGAGATAAGGAATGAGGATCCCAACTTTAGTGACTAGCCATTGCTGGCCAGAGTCGCACGCCGATCAGATGGCAACTTGGACAAGAAGACGCTGTCTGTAGCGGTTGAGTGATGGGTTATTGTAGAAGCGAAAGAGGAGAAGGGCAACAAGAGGAGCGAGGACGCACGCAGGAGGCGCAGAGAAGAAGAGGTGTTGACGGGAGCCGAGTTGGTTTGTGTATGGATGGTCTGGTCTGGTCTGGCTCTCTCTGGAGTCGCCGAACCTATTGCCTCTTCTCTTTTTGGGGCTTTCCCTTCCCACGAAGCCACGACGACCAGGGGGAGGCGCAAAAGCGGGACCAACCAACTTAAAGTAAGTTAGCACCTAAGGTAGGTAAGTTAAAGGCTAAAAAAAGGCACAAGAAGGGTCCTCACCCAATCTTGATCTGGCTTAGGTACTTAGCCTAAGTTTTTGGAGTGAAGGTGTTGGGCTTTAAACTGCTGAAGAAAACGGACAGTGAACTGGCATCAACAACAATTACAGGATTCAATTGCCTGCCCCAGATTAAACCAATGAATTACTGATCATTGCATGGTCTGACAGGGATCAGTTTACAAACAATGTTGAGGGCGACGAAAGATTAAGTTCGAGACATCAGTGACATATAGGGGGAGACGCGGCCTTTCATGTGAGATGATGTATTCACAGAGCTTATGTTGTTTTATTGATGTAATCCATCGCTTGGTACAATGGCTCAGCCAAGATGGTTAGAGCATCACAGGACGGCAGGCACTTGATCCCATGCAGTACAGTACCGCAAATAATAGCTCTCTCAACGCTGCTGGCTATTGTTGGTGGGGTTTTATAAGGACAGACCAGGGGTTCCAGAGGGGAACCTTGTCTTTCATTCACATCAACACGAGCATTAGATGTCACATCATTCTCTCCAGGAATGACCTTGTTTATGTAAAACACTGTGATCTACCTAATCTTGACTACTCAAGAGGCTCTCTTCACATCATAGCAGAAGGGTTTCTTGAAGCCTTTTCCATCTTTAGTACCAGTGCATAGTTCCCTGTTGTAAGGGGTATTTTATATGACATATCTCTATCGTCCTCCCTGAACAAGAGTCCAAGATCGATGTAAATAGGAATAACATCTGCCAACTCCCCTGCATTTGCTACCTATCGCCAGCGTGTTATCATCAAGTCTGAAACTCACAAGATAGGTAAGTAGTTCCCATTTACATAATGATCCTTGGCAATCAAGTCAAGATGTAGAGTAGAGAGAGGATGGTGCTCACCTTTTTTAAGGTTGGTAACTCACCGCGGCAAGAGCCAATCAGCAATCAGGTCTCCCTTTTTTACAGGCACCCACATCGAGAGGCTCAACTCTTCAAGCTCATTATCTATGCCATACGCCGGGTTACCTGAACTCGACTTTTTTTCACTCGTTCCAAACAAATGGGCCATATATCTCATTCTAGAAAAGACATCTCATATTTCCACCCTTTTCATGCTGTCACCAGCTTCTTTTCATAAGACACAGCAAACAATAAACAATCGCATTTTAACATGCGACACAATGACACTGTCAAGTATGGAAAAGGCGACAGAACGCCATTTTTATTACCACGGGAAAGCGGCAAGAGCTTAATCCTCTCTATTATGTGTGTTGTGACTAATTTTGTTATTAGGGCTTTGAAACTGAGCGCAATAATTGCCACTGGTGCCAAATCCGTTCTTTCCCGACACACTCGACGCTCCCAGTTACTGTGGTTAATGAAGAAGACGACGAGGTTCTGCCAGATGATTTTCGGTTCATAAATAGCGTGGTGCTTGGCGAAGGAGTCAAGCAAGCTGGAGATAGCTTCCGCAGCGGCTGCACCTGTGCCAAGGACTCAGACTGCCAGTTTACAGGCTGTCAGTGTCTCGCCGACCTTGAAGATGAAGGCTCAAGTGACTCGGATAATTATGATATGTTTGGTGATAGGATAGACACGCAGAGGACTCGGAGAATAGCCTATGCATATCACGCTCGCGGCGCAAAGGCTGGACTTCTCCGGTCAAAATTCCACGACTCAAAGATGCCTATATATGAGTGCCATCAAAGCTGTTCCTGCAGTGTAGACTGCCCGAACCGCGTGGTTGAGCGTGGGCGGACAATTCCCCTGGAAATCTTTCGCACTCAGGACCGAGGATGGGGTGAGTTCTTCCAACTAACGTTCTGCACAGTCGCTGACCTAGCGATTCTAAAGGCGTACGATCTCCAGTATCTATCAAGAAAGGCCAGTTTGTCGACCGATATCTCGGCGAAATTATCACTTCCACTGAAGCAGACCGTCGCCGCTCCCAATCTGCCATATCACAGCGCAAAGACGTGTATCTATTCGCTCTCGACAAGTTCACTGACCCCGACTCACTTGACCCACGGTTGAAGGGTCCGTCTCTCGAAGTCGATGGCGAATTCATGTCAGGCCCAACGCGCTTCGTCAACCATTCGTGTGATCCCAACATGCGAATCTTTGCACGGGTGGGTGATCATGCCGACAAACACATACACGACCTTGCTCTATTCGCTATTAAGGACATACCAGCGGGTGAAGAGCTTACATTTGACTATGTTGATGGAGTGTCACATGAGGGCGAGGAACCGGGTGGTGATATTGGCCACATGACCCCCTGTTTGTGCGGAAGCAAGAAGTGCAGGAAGTTTTTGTGGTGACCAACCTGAACAGTTATCCCAAAAGTTCATGTTTTGGAGAGGGTATCTGGATAGGTCGCTGGTGCTGCCAGGATTAGCTTTGCTCATATCCCAGCAGGTTGCAAATTCAAGGAGTGCCCTTCTTCCATTGAGCTATCATGTAAATTATACATGCCACATTACGTTCTATGGTGCATTTTCATGACCAGATTCCTCCATTTTCTTTGATCCTTGGAAACCAGGTAGCTGTGGGGAGGTTCAATCAAGCTTGTGCTCCCGGTACAGTCTAATGTTCTTTGTTCGCATCACTGTATTCCACAAGCGCAGAACAGCACTACTGTAGACTTCCTTTTTGTCTTGGGTGTGTTCACTGCACAGTTAAATAATTCACCTTCTTTAAAAATATACCTTATGTGAATATTCGCCTATATAAGGGATGCCGTGGCTCCCGGGGCGAAAGATGTATTTCCAGTATTACTCTTATCATTGCTGACACTACCATCATTTCACGTAGTTTACCCCTAGAAAATAGGAAAACTTGACCAATATGTTGAACTCCACCACTTCTATGACCCAGAACTCTGATACCGTGTCAACAATATTCTCAGGTGACAACAAGGAGAATGCTACTGAAGCTTTCTCAGTCGACCCAAAAACAGCCAGTACAAAAACACTTGTACCGCACCATTTTCCTGGGGGTGCCACTTTCAGTGTGCAAGGCTACCGTACCCTCCGCCGCTTGCAGCTCATCCGCCGAGGTTTGATTCTTCGCCAGTTTGAAAGAGGCCGAGGAAATCCATCCGCCGTTTGGTGTAATCAAGATACATGCGAAGAAGAATACATCATCTTCACAAACCCTTTTTCCTACCCTGTCAACCAATCAAGGAGTCGTGAAGGAGTGCGTGTTATGGTCTACTTCCAAGACTTTGCCGATGCAATGGTCACGAGACTCTTCGCTATTCAGGACAACGAAGCCAAGAAACACAAGTCCCGTGGTTTGCTGTCTTTCATCGATTCTCCTCCCGTTCGTGCCGCATTCTTGTGGTTTATACGCCACTACCAGCGGCGCAGTTTCAAGCTTTCCGACAAGGAGCTCCGAGAGGCCTTCGTTATGGCCCAAGCAGATTTTTTAGACATCATGTTCGGCATCAAAACAAAAACAAGGGCCGACAAAGCTCACAGCTACCTCATCCCTGAGCCCGAAGTCATAAAGAAGTGGACTCCTTGCCAGTTCATCTTGAGTTTTCTCATCCGTTGTGAGATCTGGCGGCAGCAAGAGACAGCTCACCCAGGGGACTGGCGACAGCAAAAGACATATCGACAAAAGATACCTCGCTCAAAAAGCTGGAGGGTTGGTTCCAGTGGCGCGGTGGCCCAATTTCTTGCTGCCATATTACTCAACTACACATTGATGTGGCAGGAAGCCTGTTTTGCAATTCAGAAGACTCATAAGAGCCATGCTTGGGATCAAGTCTGGGAAACTTGGCTACGTGAGTACCCTCCTCAGGATCTCGACGAAGACATTAATGTTGGATTCTTCCAGCAGTGGGATCAGGTTGAAAAGACGGAAGAGGAGGTCTTTAAAGAAGGGGGGTATCTCGGAGGCTTTGGGCAATGTGATGATATTTATAAACCTGGTAAGTGGTACTTAGGGAAGTTAGAGGACTGTCTCATGCGATGAAATATCTATTTGAGGTGATTCTTGCGCTGCTGTATTCTTTGTATTAAGTGGATTTACAAATATACCACCACTGCTCTGTGATGGTGAAGCTGTTTCCCTACCATTCCAATACAGAAACCCATCTCATATATCGTAACCGGTGATATCCGGATCCACCGAAATATCTATAAGACTCGTTCTCGAGTCTTGCCATAATAATTACAACACATGAAGTCCATAATATCGTTCTCTTAGTATATTGTTATTGAGAATCGCGTTCAGGGTAGGAGTTGAGTATCCAATAAGACTCAGTGCACCGCTCGGGCCATCTTTAATGGTCTAGTCAGTTGCCCTGACCATAACCAACATAACAAAAGTAAGATATCGTCGATCTACACGAAGATATTTGGAGTTTTGGCCAAAACTATTAAGTTTTGCAAAATACCAAAAAACATACAACAGCGGGGATTCGCTGGTCGTCACCGACCCAACTACTAATCCGCCGGTTAGTGGCTTGACTATGGGAGAGCGGACGGGATCCCGTATTTTCCACTACCTTTGGTCGTATGTACCTATCTTGTTAGGTAAACGACTTATAGCAGAAGAGCTTTGACTTAACCAAGCATGGCCAAATTTCGTTACCTCACACTCATGGCCCACATCACATATTGTGAGGTTTCCTTGCTCACGTTTGGTCAACTTTATCCTATCATGTCCTTGTACTCCGTATAATCAATCAGCTTGCATGTTTGCTAATGGGCTGTACATGCCCAGCATTGCATTAATGCAAGTTTTGATGCTCCATAGCGTAGACGGATGCACGAAGATACATCCGGTATTTCCAGAACTTGAAACCTATGCCGCTCGCCTCGAGGGACAGAGTATTGTTTGCTGCATAGTTACCGGGCCGTCTCTACAGCAATATTACTGGGAATAGGCATGCAAGTACCGGCCCGGATTTGGCGATACTCGCTTGTCGAAAAAGCAATGTCGCTTTCTTCACGCAAATGGCAATTCACATAAACAGAGGCCAGGCAAGCGGGAAGAATAAATAAAGTAAGTGATGGCGCATTTGATGTGCGCACACATCGTGGGGGATTGGCAAAAGATCAACCAATGATAAAGGCCAAAATGCAACATCGTCGAAGATATTGATCGGCAGCGCGGGGTTGTTAATTATCACAAGCCAGTTGTGGCAGTTCATGCTGTGTTGACTAGAAGACTCACGATCAAGTCAATCATTATGATACATATCATGCCAGCATGCCTGAGCCAAGAAGAAATGGGTCATCGTGGAGCCTGTCCTGCCCTGAACCCTGGAATTCTCCATAACGGCTGCAGGCCCGACCAAATGAGGCTGAAAGTCCTGAATGGTGGATGAAATATTTAAGAAAGAGGCATGGTCAGAGGCGGTAAATGAAGGCGGATACGGCGCGAGAGAGAAGTGTCATTTGGCTCTTGTTGCAGATGCTGCAAGGAGCTTTAGTTGTTCGATTCTGTGCCGTAACTGGATAATAGTCAATAAATGTCAATAAGCAGCTAGACGGAATATCTTCTGTTCCCATGATTGGCGGGTTGATAACCAGCCAGGTGTTGATCGCGTGCAAGCAAGACGCGGGGAAAAGCAACTTTACTCAAAAGGTTTGAGATTGCAGCATTCTAGACTACCTACCTAGGAACTTGTATGGTTAGCTTGTCTGGACGCGTCTTCAGCTGCGCGTGTTTCTGTAAATGATGCCAAGATGAACAAGAGATGCCATACAAAAGAAGATGCGGGGAAAGCGGGAAGTGACCGAAAGGGTGCAATAGAGAAACGCATATTTAATGAAAATTGCAGGAACGCATGTCTTGCCGTATCTGATGGTGTGAGTCTGAAGCATCTTAAACTGAGATGTGCAACATTTGCAGATGCACCAGAGGTAGAGGTGGTGCCACTAAAACCGGGGAGAGGGTCAACTGCAGGTCAATAATAGGTCCAGAGAAAAGAAACATGAGATTTTGGCATTATCATAAGGAATGGATCTGTGTTGGAACTGACCTGGCCATGGTGAGGTCATGGTGGTGAGACTAGAGCAGATGCCCCCACTGTTGGCCGTGAATGGATGCCGTTGTTTGGTGGGAGCTTTGCCTTGGTCGAATGTTTTCCTTCTGAAAAGATCTGGCAGAAAGTGACGGCGAAAATGTGAGACCCGAGTCCAGCCGAAAATGGGTTGATTCCAACGGATATAGAGTATTGTCTCTGAAGATACCGTAAACTCGACATTTTTGGAGTTGTTTTTGGTTGCATTCTTTTCTTCCTGAGGCCTTCACTCCAATGTTGTCGGTCAGAGATAACTGACTCTTGAACTGCATGGTAATAGTCGAATATCAACCAATCTAATCCTTCCCGACCCCGCCATATTCAAGCTCATCCCGCATCATGCCACACACCCACCACTCCCGTTCCCCACTTGACCTACTGTGCAAACCTGTGTCTTTACGGGGTTTTGGCGCCTTGCTTTACTGGGACAGATCTCCCCTGGAACTCTTCTGTAGAGGCAAGTTTAGTCGGCATCCAGGCACCTGATCGCTGATCGGCTTCTGTGCCGGCTCGTTTTATCTGGGGCGCGCTCACACCCCCGCCCCACAGTCTGCACTGGGTTGTCTGAATCTTGAGCTTCACTATCGCCCATCGCCGCCATCCCCAGGACGTCTTGTCGTTCGATCAAGACCGTCAGCCGGGCCACCCCCAGTTCCTATTCAGTCCGGGGTTCCAGCATACTTACTTAGTTACCTACCTAGGTGGCAGTTAGGAGTACATACACCCGCACACAGTTAACTAGCACAGATCCAATTGAAACAAATATCGGGAGAGATAACTTATAATTACGCTCCTCCGCCCTGCTTTCCCCAACGGTTTCTCACAGAGTTTCCCGTCTCCTCCTCCCATCAATAGCCTAGTTCATACACGGAGTACTATTACCGAGTTGCATCCATCCAATCCATCCATTTACCTGCCACCCTTGCCAAGTCTTAAACAGACAAACCTTCATACGTTACCACCTTCTTCTCCTCTTCTTCCTTCACAATGATGCGCGTTCCTCGACAATCATTTTCCACTGCCGCTCGTATTCACCCCAACATCGTTCCTCACCTTCGTCCCCAGAAGAGAATGTCCTTTGGAAGACTGTAAGTTTGGGTTACTTTGTTCCACACGACACCAAATGCTGACCATCTGCTTCAGGGTCAAGCCCGTTGCGGCTGTTGTAGCTGTTGGCTACGGAGCCAAACTATCACTCGAAATGGTCCAAAATCGACGCATTGCTCAGATCGAAGCCATGGAGCGCGAGAATGCCGCTTACCGAGAGAGAAATGAAGCTCTCATGAACATGTACGGTGACCGATCAAGTCTTGACGAACTCGAAAAGGCCATTCAATATTACGAGAAACGATAAATGAATCCATCCAAAGACCAAACAAACAAGAAAAAGAAACCACCAACAACATGCTGGGCTTCTCTGTGCCCTTCTCTCATTTTATTTGTTTTGAAGCGACCGCGATACCTCCCCGGAGATGTGTCGGAGTTTACTGGTACAGCCGTTACGACGATCTAAAGCCTTGAATATTTATTGCATGGAACGGCGTTTAAAGGAATACCATTTGCTTGGGATTATTGTTTGAAAGGACAATTCATCTGGTTGACTTCATGGCTGAACACCCATCTATCTCATCAACACTGGACCATTTATTGTCCTCGGATTATCTCACGCGACCTAGCGACAGAGAGGTGTATGAAAGATCACACTACACTGCAACCAATACACAGGGCATAGAAATATCCCAATTTACAGGTCACACTCACAACTCACACACTCTCTCATTACTTGTCAATACCTTTTTTTTGTGCTCATCACAGTCCCACATGTTCACGCTTTCAAGTCAACGTCATGAGCCTCGCTGGATCACAGGCCGAGGTTTCCCGGCGGCTAATGAGCCCCCGAGCATGAGCGCCCCGAATGCCCCCACTCCCGACGACTTAGCCGGTGCCTGGCCCGAAGAACCCTTATCAAGCATACGACACTTCCGAGGGCTGGATGGATATGTCTGACGTTGCCACGCGCGGTGATTGATGTCCATTACGTCCTTGTTTACTCCGGTGGTCTTGTTCCGCGGTATCATGCGACGACGATACCAATGTCTTTTTCGTCTGGGCACGGTTGTTGAGCTTTAAGCCAAGAAATACCTCAATTCGATGAGTAAGAGAATTGAATTATTGGCGGTTGGCATGGAGATGTTTGCGTGATGTAAATCCAAAAGTGATAGTGCGAATGTGTATTTGGAAAGCCCAGAAATGAACAAGCAATAAACAACAAGTTAAATAAATTCTTTGACGCCATAGTGAAATGCGAAAGCCACCTATTTTTAAGGCACACCAATCACAATCGTTACCGATTCGCCAATCTATTCGTGATAATTCCGATGCTGCAGCATCTAACATCCCAGATCCCAACCAACACTCGGCCACAAGCCGAGCTACAAACTCGGGACATGTTTTGGCAATGGGCTATCCTTAATAAAAAAGATATTGATACCTACTGAACTCTTGACTGTGTCTTGAAGACGCTGGCTTGAATCCGAAGATTGTATGTTCTCTTTCTCTTGTAGGAAACGATGTGGATATGATCGAGAGAGCTTTTGGATAGCTCTTAAATGGTCGACATGCTGAGTACATGTGCTGACTCCTGGCCACTAGGACTTTGTCATTACTCGCCAGTTGTACGAGATGCTTCGTTATTAGTAATTTTTTCTTTTTAAAGCAAATCGATCCCAAAACTGGTTGCTATTCGGTCGGTGAAGCTGGGATCTTCATATACCTATACCTCGCAGCTCATTCCTGATATCGTTCCCTGGGTATCATATCCGTCGTCTCCGCTGGCGTTCCCAATGACCAAGACCTTTCCTCCTAAAATTGCTCACCAGTGTATTCCACTCTGAGTGACGTCGCCTTAGACGCCAGGTTCAGCCCACTCCTTGCGGCGGAGCTTGCGGCTGTTCTGCAGCTCTCGGAGCTTGGTAGCGAAGCCGCGAGAAACATGGCCTACAAACTTGGGACGGTCGTGAAGTTCCTCCATACCATCGATCCATGCTTTATAGCTGACACCCTCGCAGAAATAGGTGATCAGCCGGTCGCCGATCTCAACCTGAGCGCTATGCTGCATGTTGAGAACCTCATAGCCGTCGGCAAAGTCTCGTATGACAAGCTTTTGCGTGCCCTCATCGGCTTCGGTGCGGTGGAGAGCGCGATGCCCATTACCGATGGAGACGTCGATGCAACGGCCGATAAACTCACCCATACTGGGACTGATGAAGCGGTCGCAAAGCTTGTAGACTTCAATATAGTCGCGCATGGGAGTCTTGATAGGCATGGCCTGAGGGTTCAAAGAAGGGCGAGGAGCCGCATGCGGGACAATGGAAGAGTGGCTGTACGCGAGCCCAATATAGAGGGCAAGATATCGCGCCTCGATGTCATCATCGTTGAACTCCACGGCTCCCTTCTTGGACTCGGCAAAGCGACCATTCAGGCAGCTGTCGAAGTACTCCGAGTTCTTCGTGAGGACATTCTTAGCAACGTGAAAGGTTTCGCCTTTTACCTTAAGCTCGACCATTTGCTCATCGCTTCTGTGCATGCATATAAGTTAGCAATTCTTATCTCACCCCACAGCGAACAGTGGGAATAACCTCCGAGGTCGGAGGTAAGTTAGATATACATACTTGAGAAGCCAAGAAGTGCGAAAGTCCGTGAGGATTGCAGAAGACTGTTCCTCGGAACTGTCGTCCTTCAGAGGGCCCTTTCGGGGTTTCTTTCGTGGAGGTGCCATGGCGAAATCGGAAATTGTTGTTGTAGGGTCCTTGGGTGGTGCATGTGCGGATGAAAAGCGAGTCTTCTCAAACCTGCCTCCACTTCGCAAGTAATGCAGTTAAGGTGATGAGAGAATGATCTTTTCGCGCGAGAGGTTGAGGCTTTGTAATGCCGTCCATCGCCCACGGCGCTTGCCCGGTTGACTGGTTACGTTGACTAAGTATTCGCGAGACGTGTTTTCCTTTCGACAATGTCAAGTGCGTCTTCCGGCGCTGTGATATTTAAGCAAGGCCCAAACGCAAGAGAACGAGCTCTCCTCAAAGCCGAGGCAGTGAACTTCAAAAATTTGGCTGGCAGACTAAAGTCACAAAACAAACCAGCTGTGAAGTAGAATAGTAGCAATAAGGGAGAAAGACCAATAAGTGGGGTCCTCGAACCAAGCAAAGCGCTTTCCTGATATCATCCATTAACTGATGCATTGACGCTGGGAAACGGCCTTCACTTCGCTCTTGCTCTCCGGATAGTGACCTTCTCTTCATCAAGCTCCCACCCGACACTATCCTTCTCTTTCAGTTCTTCCCACTTGCGCCCAGTGGCAAACTCCAAGAATGGCAAATCCACGTTAAGGTACGATCTCCCAAAACATTTCAGAGTATGAAGCCTCAAATCGTCGTCGGCCCACTCCATCAGCTTCAAGCAGTGGCGGTTGGCCTGCTTCTTTGCAAACTGCCATAAGACGTAATCGTCATGCGCCAATGCCTTGAGTATCTGGTCCATCTTCTTGTTCCTGATATTAAAGTCTTGTCTGATGAAATAAGCTTCTGTTAAGTCCCTACGCCGGCACGCGGCGTCCAGCATGAAGTAACCAGCGATTTCCTCAATTTCGCTATCAACCATCGGTGTCCACACAGCCATATACCGAAGAAGGTGTAGAATAGCTGGATGATATGACTCAGGATGTTTAGCAAGAATGGACAGGCGGATGGAGAAGATATAGGCCTGGATTGAAAAGAGGTCAGCTCGCTTTGTTGCCACCAATCCCTCTCGTAGCTTTCGTAATGCCATGAGTACATCCTGTAGGGATTTGGTATTGTCAGGATCCTCGATAGCCGCCAGCATCGAAGTTGATGGTCCACTGGATGGGATGATCGACCGGAGGGCTTTCAACGTGCCAGTCAAGGAAGAAGACACAGAAGAAGACGCAGCGTTGGTAGAAGCTGAACCAGGTGTCTGAGAAGGGTCACTAGCTTCTTTGCCTGATGGATTAGGGGCTGGCGGCGAAGATGCCGCTGTAACAGGAGCCCCAGTAGATGACGGTACATATCCAGGCGGGGGTCTGGTATACCGCGTAGGGGGAGTAGGATCAAATGCCCTTATATCAAGGGCTTCGAAACCCCGTATAATGGAGTCCTTGTTACCAGCTTCTGTACAAAAAGCGAGGAAACGTGATATTATTTGGTTGTAATACCACTCCTGGGTCTTGGGGTCAAGGAGCCTGCACCTAGTCAGCCCGTTGCTCTTCTCCTCGTCCCAAGGGACTATTCTTGTGCTTCCTGAGACTACAATTAGTTCTCTGTTACGCACCTCTCGTCGCCCTTAGAAGGAAGACCGATGCTCTGCAGCGGGTCCTGCTCGACAGGTTTCAGCCTCCCCCAAGGGCCCGAAGGCATCCTGTTACCTCTCCCTCGACGAGGCATATCGCAAGTGAAGGAACTGCTCTGGGTCCAAAAAGTAGCCAATAACGAAGAGAACAATGCTTTGAGTTTGGAATTTACCAGATACGAGGCCCTTTCACGCTGTGTAAGATGAACACAGCGGCGTTGCTAGCTGAAGGTGAATGAATTAGGTTATGAAAGTGAGGTTGATAGTGGGGTAGCTTTTTGGAGGACTCCACGATCCACAGTTGGTTCCTGCGTCTATCATGATCACGACAACCGGCTAAGGTTCGTTAGAGGGAATGGAAGGAGACAAAGGTAAGCAGTATGGTGTTGTTGGGCAAGAGTTGAATCTAACCATCGAATTACCGAATTAAACTTGTTGTTATCTAGAAGTCTTGCTATTTGCGCATCCTTTAACGTGGGTATCATTATCTCCAAGAAGCTTTAGCCTCAACTGCTTCCTTGTTACCGCCACTCAAAACTTCATTTCCTTGAATTCAGGCCTTCATCTCATGCATGAATACGGTCAGCTAGTTTCACCTTATCCCAGTTTTTTGGGCCCGCGGCTTCATATTTGCCTGACTTGGAGATGACTCTTCCCAATGCTTGATGAATCTCAGCCTGGAAAGGTCCAAATGGACATTTCTCACCATCAATACTAATATAGCCATCTTCTTGGTCGCGGGGAATGATGCGATAGGCCGAGATCTTCTTATAGGTGACATGAGGGTTATCAAACAATCTCTCAGCCTCAACGTCAAGAAGAACCTTGATTGCAGTGAAAAAAGGGAGGTCGCCATCAATAGTGACGAGATCCATCAGACCATCAGAAATCAGGGAGGCAGCGAAAAAAGGGGCATCAGGTGACATATATGCCATCTATGAAAGTCAGTATTATTCCAAGTATGAAACTTGATCAAACCACTTACGTTGCCGGCATAGAAAGTGCCGATTCTGTCGTAAGGAATCAACTCCCAGCCTTCAGGGAGATCATCCTGAATGGTGCCATATTTTAATTTGGGCAACCCTTCATCCCCAGCTGCAGGTCCTGCATCAGCTTTCTTAGTCAGCTGAGCCAGGCTCGTAGAGCTGGCATGGTGCTTGTAATGCGCTTTTACTTCACCCTTCTCTTCGATCTCAACTTTCACAGCCAAGTCGAAAGGATAGCACTTCTTCTTGAACATGCGCTGTACAACGCCAACCTCGAATCGCGCAGCGCCCATCCATCGCAGATGTTCTGTGCCGAGATCGCATTCAGCGATGAGGCCTAGTGTCTGAGAGAGGAACGAGATGATACGGTTGCTGCCAGAGGTGACTGACACCAGGTCCATTGGGGTCACGATACCCTTGATAATAGCAAGAGCAGCAAATGAAGGCCGATGAGATCCGTACAGGTTGCACGAGAATGCATTGCCCGAACCACAAGGGATATGACTAACAGGCATCGTAGCCAGCGCTTTGGCAGCATTGGGTCGCTTGGCAAGACCGTTGAAAATCTCGTGTGGCGTTCCATCTCCGGAACATGCCATGATGGTGTCGTACCTGGACAAGTCGGCGTTTTGCGCCAGCTCAACGGCTTCTCCACCATGCTTCAAGACTACAATCTCAAGCTGCATCTTGGCAGCCTCAAAGAGAGGTTTCACCTCATTCTCCCACTGCTTGACAGCGGCTCCAGGTCCAGAGTTGGGGTTGATCAGTACGTAGGCACGTTTCTGAGGCTGCGCATCACCGTATGCGCGTGACAGCAGGGTTTTGACAAAGATCTCGGGTGGTGTTCCACTGGTCGATTCCGGGTCGGTTGCAAGCGCAAAAGTCCATTTTGCAGGCTTAATGAGAGCCTTAGAAGCATGAATAGCGAAGTCGATTGTGATATGATTGTTGGAAAGCTCGGCCCATAGGACGTCGTTGAAGGGAATGGTGCTCTTTGCAGGCGACTCTATAGCGAAGCAAACAGATATAATCAGTAGCTATTTCTGTATTGTATGGCATCGAAGTAGGAAACTTACTCCCAATTAAGGGCGCACAAGAAGAGCGGCCTGACTTGTTTGCAGCAGGGTCTGTAATGGTCAGTTAGGGTGCTTGGTCCTGTGTCTTCTCTTAGAAAACCGCACCGTTGATCTCCAAGTTTTCAATTCCAATTATCAACTTCTTCTTGCCCTCCAAGAGCAGAATCATTCCGACGCCTTCTTCCAGTTTTCCATTGTCTTGTATGTCCATTGTAGATGGAGCCAGTCAATAGGCTTGTTGAGACTGCGATATATTGAACGCCCAAAGGTGCTAGGTAATCAATCGCAAGTGTTTGTTCGATCGTTGCGATTGAAACTGGTCGCGCAGTGGTAGGTTCAGAAAAACGAAGTGGAAAAAAGGGGACCCGAGCAACACGCTTTGGTCGCATAAAAAAGAAAGACAGGAATTCCAAACCCAGATAACTTTGGAGTGCTTTCCACAGGGAACTGTTTCACAGAATCAATCGGAATACGCGGATACCCGTTCCAACTCCAGCCTAAGGCTGATCCGCGGGGGTTAGCACGCGAAATTACCTACCTAGGTTGAGCCCCTGGAGATGCCTGTGCCTGGAGCTGACTGCTGACAACTGGAACCAATAATGCCAGCGCAGTGCCTGTCCAGTGGAGTGTGTGTCAGTCTGTCAGACCCCTCGCACTTTCGCAGCTGTCGGGCACTGTCGCGACAAAACACCAGAAATAGCCACCACTCACTCTATTGCTTGTTATCTTCGGTGCCCGCGGAGGCCCACGATCTGCGATCTGTCGGCACTTTTAGTCTCACTTGAAGCAGTTGCCTTTTAAGGGCTTACCTCATATTTGTCATCACTTCCGATTCTAAGTCAGATTTAAAGGACGACGCGCTTCATGAAGTTTAACGGCTTCTTGTTAGCCAATTCATTCGACCAATGAGGCTGATAGCGCATGCTTATTCTACAGGATGGATGGATGCTTTTACTTTTCCGCATGTTCCCAAAACTCCAATTCCTTTTCCCGTCATCCTCTGAGCCATCCTTGCGCCAGTCTGTCCTGCCCATCCTTCTCCTTAACCCTTTCTAACGAACTGGGACACCTCGGAATCGCAACCGTCGGTTGCATGCGTCTATATGTCCTGATATGGCCGATGACATTCAACAACACCCATGTCATGTGCTGATCCTCCTTCAACTTTTCAATATTATCAAGTAGGCAGTAGCCTCTTATGCAAGTCTTGTCACACTGGGGAATTTCTTTTGGGCGGCCTTCTTGTAAGATTCCACCTGAGAGCTCCTCCAGCTCCTGAGCACCTCAAGACCCTCAATGGCATCCTCAAAGGTGACATTGGGGATATCCAAGATTCCAGCAACGGCCTCTTCTGTCTTAGTCTTATCTTGGCCCAATAGCTTCTGCGCCTTGATAACAGAGAGAGCATGTCTGGGGCAGCCCTTGTTAGCTGCTAGGAACTCATCATTGAGCTTGACGAGATCTGTCGAAGGGTCAACCGCCTTGAATTCGGCCTTCAACACCTCAAGAACCTTAGGCTCAATGTCAGTTGCGGTCTTCAATAGCTGGGCGAATGCCACAGTCTGCTCGTGTACTCTTGGTGATTCAGGGTCAAGCGCCACAGCAGCTGTGAGGCAACGAAGGGCAAGAATATATTTCTCTGCAGGACGAGTCAGTAAACGCAAACTCTTTGTTCATGGTATCAAACTTACTGCGGCGCATGTAAACCTCGAAGCCAGCGAATTGAGCGTTGATGTTCTTGGGACTGAATTGGAGCAGGGGGTTGACGAACTTCATGGCATCGCCAAGAGGGTCAGTGGTTTCTGCCAGCTTCAACCCTAGAGGGTCATCGTCTTGCTTCTTAATCTCTCCATCCTTGTCCTTACCCTTGTTAGGGTCTTGCTTGGCTTGCAATTCAGCAGCCTCCTTTTCCAAGCGCTGCTGCTCCTTCTTAGCCTTTTTGGCGGCCTTCTTCTTAGCCAGAGCATCCTCAGCATCGTCACCATCAGCTCCATTGACACCATTCGCTGAAGGCTTTTCAGCCAGCTTGAGGTAGACTTCGACTGCATCCAGAGCAGCCCGAGAGAAAAAGGGGTGGTCGCGGACATGATCTTCCCATCGCATCATATCAATGTAGGCACGAATCTGACCCTTGCGTAGAGAAAAGCTGTGGAAATCAAACTGATCCTCCTGCCACACCTCAAAGATATTGAAGATCTGTTGAAATCGCTTGAGAGCCAGCGGGACGTTACCTTGGCGGGCGTATGCCTCACCATCCTCTGTCAGGAACCAAACACTCTGCATGTCCAAGAGATCGGCCAAAGGACCACCAACAGTTTCTGCGCGTGTAAAAAGGCCAACTGTCTTGAGAGCTTTCTCGTTTTCGTTATTGCGAAGTTGGTATTTGGCGGCCTTGGTGTTGATGTATCTATCCTTGAGATCGAGTTTCCTCGCTCGGTCCATTGCCTTGGAGGCTTCTTGTAGGTTTCCACCATGCTTAATGATTCGGGCTTTGGTCATGGCAAAGTCAACGCTCTTGGGGTCCTTCTCAATCGCCTTTTCGACGTACTCCATAGCTTTTATCAAGTCGCGGCTGAGATGATAGTTATAATGCTGAGCAAGGTAATAGAGCGCCGCCGCTTCTCCCTTATCCTTGCTCTCTGAATCGGCACTCTGGGAGTTCAAGTAGCTCTCGGCCAATTCGCGAAGGGTATCCTTCTTGAAAGAATCAGAGTATAGGTGCTTAAGATTAGCAAAGGTTGATGGAACTCCCTTGTTAAGCATCAAAGTCAGATAGGCATCGGCAGCTTGCTTGAAGTCATCGCCTACAAATAAATTAGTAATCATGTCTCGTTAATGTCTTGGTCAGATCTACCTGTGAGAAAGTCCAGCGGCAACCGGCGCGCGGCATCGCATCGAGGGGACTTCTCCGCATACTCATCATAGATAGCCTTTCGAGCCTTTGCATCCTCCTTTGGTACCTCCAGAACCTCAAGAAGCTTCTCGTAGTATACTTGGTGCTCCGAGTTGCGGTCAAGGAGAGCGCGGTAAGCCTTGGCAGCCTCCTCTTTCCTGTCCAACTTATGAAGATACTCAGCACGGGCCTCCATAACAGCCAATCGATCGAGGTTTTCCTTAGCAGCGGTGTTCAAGTGCTCAAGAGCCCGTTCATAGTCCCCTTGCTCCGCAATCAAAGAGTTTTTATACATAATAGCTTCCGAGTGCTCGTTATCGAATTTCGAAGGTTTAGTCTTCAAGGTCTCCTCATAGGTGTTCATGACCTTCTCAGCTTCAGCAGGGTTGCCAGAAAGATGGTGGGCAATGGCAAGCGCAGTCCAGCTTTGGCGGATTTGAGGTCGAGCCTGAAGCATAGCGGTTCGGCTCTGGATGTATCCCTGATAGTCGCGGCATTGGATTTGCAGAATAGCCAGATCGCGTTGGATTTGCGCCGACTCGGGCTCTAGTCGGAGAGCAAACTTGTATGCCTTGATAGCCTCCTCAAAGTTCTTGTTTGCCCGGTGCAGCAGACCATACACGTGCCAGCAAATGTGTGACTTCATGTCCATAGTCAGAGCCTCCTTGCCTAAGGCAAAGGCTTCTTCTGTCTTACCCTGGGAATTCAGAATCAGAGCCTTCATCGCAGTGGTGTCCCCATGCTTAGGGTGCTTCTTGAGAATGAGCTCGGCGGACTTGAGACCACGCTTGTACTGCTTGTCTTCGTAGTAGCGAATAACGGAGCGAAAGAGCGACGCCTCTTTGGAGGCGAGAGGCTGAGGCATCGTGAAAGTCAGAAATCAAATCAAGATGCCGAGGAATATAGAAATCGTGAGCTAGGTAATCTTGATTCGCTTCCGTTGTCGGCGACAATTATAAGCTGCGAGGATCGAATGAGGGGTGGGTGTTTGGGCGAGGATGATGGAAAGGTACAAGGAAGCTTTGGCGAGATGATGATACCTCGCCAGGAGAGTATGGTAGAAGGAGGAAAGAGGGTAAAGAGGCGGCTTCCCTGACCGGCGATTGTGAAGAGATGGTGTTCAAAGCTGAATGTGCTATACCATACAACCTGACGAAATGATGTGGACAGGAATTGCTGCGGTAGACCGGCAATTTCTCGGAGCCCGTGGTGGGCTGGGCTGCTGAGGTACTGTATGAGATGGTGATTTTGGCGGGGCAGTTCAAGACATGACATCCATGGACAACAATGGATGCTTCATGATGGTTATAGAAAGGTTGATATAGAATAGAAATCAGTTCCCAAACTTATGATAAACGTGGGCACCTTTAAACATATATTGGCTCTTAATCAACAGTTTCATCATTAACTGAGTTCAATATCTTGTGAGTTTCATTGAGTCTAGGTAGGTACCTCAGGTGATATAGACTAAGTATCCAATAGTATATGTAATATCCAAAGTAAAATGATGGCAAGATCAAAATCGTAAGCAAGCATAATGCTTCAAACTCATGTTTCAACTATGGGAATTTTTGGGTTTGTTTACACAAGGGGTGTTGATGCTAATAGCAAGCCTATCATACACGAAATCCCTATCATACAGTCCACCTTTTATCATTTTATGCACTCACCTACTCCATAGGCCGTCGACATGTCTGGGAAGTCATGTCATTTCATTATAGTTTATACAGTCGTTTTCGAGTTCTGGACTTTCCTCCACTTGCTGATGGTATCCTCCCAGCTTTCGAAAGGGTCGCCCCCACATCTTTGCTGTACTACCTCCCATGTTCTATGTCGCACGATACCCTCAACACCGCGCTCTTGTCTGACCAGTGAAGCCAGGCGCTCGGTACGAGCTTCACGTGGGAAAAATCTGCCAGAATATGGATCCAATCTTTCATCGACTATTCTATCGTGGTCTTTTTCTCTCTCAAGCTCCCGCAGGGTTCGATCCGGGTCATCGGGGTCTGGGCTGGCTGCAACCAGAGCGCAGTAGTTTAGCACCTCAGTCCTAGCTTCCCATGATGGGAACAAGACTTTCTCCTTGAACCCCAAACATGATTGAGAATCGATCTGTTTTGAAGCTGGTCTCGAAGCGCGTTGCGAGGTAGAAGATGGGTCGAAACCGGATCGAGACGGCGTCACCAGTGCGTTGAGATTCTGTGTGATCGAGTCATCGATGGATGATCTCGAGAGTCGTAAAAAGTCTGAAAACGAGTCAATCAGTCACGCATTCTTAACCTCACGTTATCTGACTCGGACTTACCTCGTAGAGTACCATATGAAAAGCAGAACTGTGGGGTAAGCTGAGGTTGTGCAGATGGTTGAGTCATGACAATTTTCGGCCGCGAGGACCTCTCCTGCTGAGCATCCGGCGAACCTTTCCAGAGTATCCCAGCCAGAATGGGCGGATGTTTTAGTTCAACTTCTTGGAGGTCGGAGTGGTTTCTAGTGCGTTAATCAAAAACTTGGCTCGCACGAATCCGAAACAAAGTCGAGCCGAGTCGTGTTGGTTGTTCGAAATTCGTCGTGTCAGCGCCGGCTCTATCTTGACTTCAGTGACGCAAAGCCTTAGCCTTAGCCGGAGCTAAGATTCGGCTGCTTGCCTCCGGCAGGCCCGGATAAACCTTGACTCCGCCCGCTGACCCTTAGATCAATCCTTGCACAGATTCCCCAGCTTGATCCTAGTAGTTCCGATCATTGACTACGTGACAAAATCCCTGGCTCTACTCTGAACCGCATGACAGCTATCATCATGAAAAGGCACAATCACACCAAAGTCTTCTCTTAAACATTATGCAAGGTTTCTTTTATCTGATTTTGGATTTGCTCATTAGGAAGAAAGTCGGACAATGAACGAAGTCTCGACTTATTTTCAGCGTCAAGTGCTGCCTGGGTCAGAGTAGAGTATGTATTGAATATATTACAAGCGTCAGCAAGGGCAGGGCGAGAAGTCAGGAACGGGCTTAACGCCAAGGGGGCTCACTCAGGGCGAGGCGCAGAAATTTTACTTCAGATTCAGGGTCTGCATTATTGAAAACATCCTACGACAAACTAACCGGCATTGCTTCGACGGTGGAAGCAAGTAGCCACCGCCAAGTCGAGCCGCGCTACGCGAGGGCTACTCCTTGTGCTTGATAATGGCTGCTCTGTACCGGACGGAGGGGATCCAGGATAAGAAGTGGGATGCTGTCGCCCTACCGCCCCAAGGCGTCATTTTAAGCATTGACATCTAATACTATCAACGCCTCACCGTTCGGGCGTTCAGCATAATCACCCGACGAGGCTTTCCCTGGTCGGGACCGATCTGAGGTTTTGAGCATGATAAAACATGGACAGGATGTCAAACTCACAACTGGATCTCAACAACTGGACTCATATTCTTCATCAACAGCAAGTCAGGGATGTCTCTAGCGGGAGAGTTTCCCCATAAGGCTAAAAAGGCTTCGAGTCTCCGTAACTGCCATATTGGATAAAAGACGCAAAAACAGCGACTCACGAACCTGCAGATGAGGACGCCACCGCTGAGACCACCGGCTCGGCTCAAACGCACCCTATTTATCGCCGTTCTAGGTAGTGATCAGCCAGTTCCAAGCAGTTGGGTGACTGTTTCGTAGTGGCTTGTCCCCTTCTCCATAGCCTGTTGCGCTAAATCCAACGCCCAGGACCATCTGCCACACCCAACGCTAGGAATCACCATGCTGGCTTACAGCGCGGCTCAGTGCCGGACCAGAAGCCGACTCGCCCAAGCCTCTGCGAGCTGTGGATTACCTACTTGGTCTTGATTGTGTGACGACGGTGCGCAGCAAATAGAGCCCGGGCCGTCGTCACTCTGTTGCGTTTTAAGTTGAGGCTTCAATCTTTTCTTTTGCTGTGCAAGAATCTGATCTGAACGAAGCGAAGGTGAAAGCACGGGCTTGGTCCTGAGTGCTGTCAAATCGTACATTACCCCCAAGCTCCTGCTTGAGTCTGGAGTCTGGTCGTGTAACTGCTTTGGCGTTTCTGTGCCAATCAAATTAGCATCAGCTTTCCCTCCCCAAGGATGGATCACCTCAAGAGTCGAGTCGAGAAGGCAAACCTTAAGGATCTAATTGACATATGCGAACAACTTTCCGAGGATTGCAGGGGTATTTCCAACTGTCTCAACACCAGCCCAGTTGTTTTGGCTTCACTCGCCAAGGAGTGTCGCGCGATCACAACTGCGCTTGACAGGTTACACGAACTCAGCAGGTCGATTGAAGGTGGCACAGAAAGTGTGCGAGCATCAAATAACGAATTCGTCTATTCCGTTTCAAAAGATGTCCATGAGCTCAGGGCAGCATTGAAACGCATCAAGGGTCCTGATAGAGACAGCGGCATTCACCTCAACGAACCACAGCTTATTATTGTCTGGAACGAAGCAGCCTTGAAGGAGTTCCTTGCGCGGCTGCGCACTCACCAAGCGTCTCTTCACACTCTTCTCAATACTGCGACTCGGTAAGTAACCTGTTGGACTGCATTGGTGCGAGGCTAATTCTTGGTAGTGCTGGTTATAACTTTGGGGGAAATGATACAAACATAGGACGGGTAATTGAGCCTGATATTGGAGTGGATGAAGCCCTACGAAATCTTGCTCGAAAGTTCACGGCACCAAACCAACAGTCTGTCGTGTTACCCAGAGTCAGTGACTCTGCTGAGATACAGGTCCTCCTTGATACGCTTGTGCCGCCTCCTGGAGTCAACTATGTACGGACTAAGGATGCCGCACATGAACTGCACAGCGCTATTGAACGGAGCGATGAGACAGCAGTATTTCATATTCTCCTGGAACGCGCAGATCCCAACATTATGCTGGCTGGCTCAATGCTCTCTCCGCTGCATCGTGCTTTCGACAAAGGACATATGTTGATTGCTGCGTTTCTCATCGTAGCTGGTGCAGATGTTGACGAGCCAACTACCGACGGCCATACCGCATTAATGAGAGGTATCAAGTGCGGTTTCTCAGAACAGTTTGCGACTCTTGTGATTCATATGAAAGCACGCATCAACGCGATCGATAATGACGGATGCTCAGCACTTCACCTCTCGGCCGCCTCAGATGTTCTCGATGATGAGACACTCCCAGTTCTCATCGATGCCGGTGCCGACATCAATCTGGTCGATTACAATGGTCAAACACCGCTTCTTGTGGCAATCCAACATAGCCGCTGGTCCATAGCGACAAAACTAGTGCAAGCTGGTGCAGATATGGAGGTGCGATTACAAGATGGGAAGACAGCCCTTCATTTGGCTATAGCCATGCGCAACCAGGAGTTTTCACAGGTGTTGATATCTCGAGGGGCAAACGTTGATCGGATACTCCGCGAGAATACGCCCCTAACAATGGCTATAAGCTCTCGTTGTACAGCGATCACAGCTGTTCTGCTGGATAGCGGTGCCAACCCCAACCTACCTAGTCGAAACGGAAACACGCCTCTCCTCGCAGCAGCAGCCACTGGACACGACGAAACTGCGCGATACCTTATTGCCCATGGGGCAGATCCATCAGCGACTCAAGGACACTCTGGATATTCGCCGATGCATATGGCGGCGCACAAAGATAAACCCCATATTATTCAACTATTGGCTGATTTCGGAGCGCCTGTTGATGTCTTGGATAAGATGGGTGAAACGCCTCTTCTAGTGGCTGCCAAACTTGGTAATGCTCAGAGTATCTTTCGCTTGATCAAACTTGGTGCCGACATCGAGCGGGTAGGACCTGATGGTATGAGCATTCTTTCTCATGCAGTCAAGATGGGTGATGTTGATCTTGTCACTGCACTCCTGGAGCTGGGGGCCGGTATGCAAATGTCATCTGTGTTTAACCCGAGGGCCAGCAAGGAATATTTGGTACCTGAGCCGCAAACAACACCGATTCACGTTGCTGCTCAACACGCACGGGATGAGATTTTGGTGCGACTTGTATCGTATGGTGCCTCTCTTGAGAGCACCATTTTCCCTGGCCGGACACCTCTATCTGTTGCAGCGTCTCATGGTCATATCTCAACAGTACGGCTCCTTCTTCGACTGGGCGCCCATACACAGGCTTTAACGACACACGGTGATACGATCCTTTTTGAAGCATCCGCAAGCCAAGCAACACTCAAGCTCTTGCTTCAACAAGGAATCGATGTGAACCACCAAAACGACCGGGGCGCTACAGCGCTCCATTATGCTGCTCTTCGCGGGCACATTGGTGGTGTGAGGATGTTGCTTGAGAAGGGAGCTCGCCAATACCACGCAAACGCTGTGTGGGATGCCTGGGAGGACAGAGACGGAGCTGGAGGTTATCGACAGGGCACGCCGGCTGGCATGGCAATGCAACGGGGTTTGGATAAGGTCGCGGAGTTAATTGAAGGATGGAAATATAATTGACTGGGCGTAATATTTGGCGGCAAGGCAAGGGACTGTTTTAATGGATGGATGGAGTAATGGATAATGGCTGGATGGCAAAACTGTATATCCTCTGTATGTAAGATGGGCTTTTACTTATTGAGATACCACAAAAGAATTGATTTGATTTTGTTCAAGTGGAGTTATGAATGAGATATTCGTAGCATTTATTTGTGTCCAGCAGCCAAGCTTTTCAGCCCTGTCGAATTCCACGTCGTATCACCACCAAAATCGAGAGGCAGCCCAGACACAATAACAGTTGCAACTTACGGATACGAAAGGTTCTGAAGGGTGAGATGAATTTCGTACTCTACTGTACTAGGTAATTAAGCGGCGCGCGGGAAGAAGCGCAACCGAGCCGTCAGATGTGACGTGACAATAAGATTAATTAATAAATCACCAGTAGCGATGAGGAGATCCCCCAACCATCTCGAACCCAGATACGAATACGGGGCGTCATGACGGTGTTAAGTGTTGACGTAATAGAGGCAGTGCTTGCAGAAGAGAGCATGATGGGCGTATCTCAATTTCACTACTGGTCGCTTGGGATATTCTGTTGAATTAGAATATTGGTTGAATCTCGTGATCAGGTAGCCAAGGACTAGTTCTTCAGTCTTTCAGCCAAATCAACCTTCTTCCATCATAATCATACCTACCTACTCGTCATCGTATCGCGTGCGCATCCAATCTTCTCATTGCCCCTTTTGTCTCTGAAACCCACGAGCCGCCCACTTATTCCCACACCTACACGGGGAAATTAGATTACCTTCCAAGATCTCGTCAAGTTCAGATTATTATTTATATCGAATATATATCCTTCATCGTCGTCAAAAACATACCGAAACTTTGAACCCTTCTTCTGCAGTGCAGCACGTCACAGCAGCAGCAGCCACGCCCCGCGTGCTCCATCTTGCCCTGACTTAGGTTGCTTACAGTCCCTGTCCTCCCCCTGCTTCCAACCCCGCAATCCGGAATCGGCCCCTCATAGGTAAACTGCTACAGTACAGTACCTACTGCACACGAGACCGCTTCTCAGCGTAAATCTCCTGTCGCAAATTAAGCCCTCCATCTCCATATCCCGATTCTTCTACGTATACGCGGCGCAAATCAACAATCATGTCCGCTACAACCCCGGCCGCGCAGGCAAACAGCAGCAGCTGGACCGCCTTCCTCAAGGTAGATATCTATCTAACTTCACTTCAAGCTTTGCGGGCGTGCTTGGAGCATCTTGTAGCTGACCCTCATCTTTGCGACGTGTTCTATAGTCCATCGCATCCTTCAATGGCGATCTGTCTTCGCTCACCGCGCCTCCCTTTATCCTCTCCTCTCAGTCTCTGACCGAGTTCTCTGCCTACTGGGCCACGCATCCTCCCGTCCTGACCGCCCCGGCTGCCGAGTCTGATCCCGCCAAACGCACTATGCTCGTCCTCAAGTGGTTCCTCTCAACTCTCAAGCACCAGTACGCCAGCCGAAGCGAGCAGTATGGAAACGAGAAGAAGCCCCTGAACCCTTTCCTGGGTGAGCTTTTCCTGGGTACCTGGTCCGACGAAGCTGGCGAGACCACCCTTGTCTCAGAGCAGGTCAGCCACCACCCTCCTGCTACCGCCTATTGCATCCGCAATGACAAGACTGGAATCGAGCTCGAGGGCTACAACGCTCAGAAGGCCACTTTCAAGAGCACCATCATCGTTAAACAAATCGGTCACGCTGTCCTGCGAATTCCCCTTCCTTCAGGCGAGATCGAATCCTACCTCATCACCCTCCCTGGTCTCCACATCGAGGGTTTGATCTTTGGTGCCCCTTTCGTTGAGCTTGATGGCTCAAGTCACATCACTAGCTCCAGTGGCTTCACCGCCAAGATTGACTACAGTGGCAAAGGCTGGCTCTCTGGAAAGAAGAACACCATCGTTGCCAGCATTTATCCTACAGGCAAGGAGAAGGAGGTCCTTTACAACGTCACTGGCCAGTGGAACAAGACTCTTGAGATCTACTCTGGACCTGCCAAGTCAAACTCCAAGTCTACTCTTGTGAGCACCTACGATGCCGTCAATACCGCTCAGACTGAGCTCCAAGTTGCCCCCATCGATCAACAACATCCTCTCGAATCTCGCCGTGCCTGGTCCCGTGTCGCCGATGCTATTCAAAAGGGCGACATGGATACAACCGGAACTGAAAAGGGCAAGATCGAGACTGCCCAGCGCAACATGCGCACCAAGGAACGTGGAGAGGGTCGAACTTGGGAGCGCCAGTACTTCACCGCCGTGGAGGGCCAGGACTCTGTCCTCGAACAGCTCGGCAAAGTTGTCGGCGTACCCACTGACGGAGAGGCCGACAAGACGGGTGGTCTCTGGCGATTCGACAAGTCCAAAGCCGACGCCCGTGTCGATCTGAAGCTCACTGAGGATACTGTGGCTCAGATGGAGAAGGAGCTCCTTGGCTGGTAGTTACGCCCATCGAAATCTCGAAACAACAGTAGCGGCAAGAACGGAAACTACCTAAGTAGGTACTAGGTAGGGTAGCTGATGGGTGGGCATCATGCATGAACGGAAGTGGTGCAGGCAAGGGTGCAGAGTTAAAACAAAAGAGATGGTCATGGGCATGGGTTAGAACATAAGGCGCTCGGTCAATGTTCTCTAATACAAGAGACATCCCGCAACGAACCAAGGGGATTCCAACGGTTGGTTTGTATAATACTTAACATTTTATATACGTTCTACGATTAATGACATGGTTTTCATGTTTCTCTGTATTTGCACCCATCTAGAGTTATATCAGGGGAGCTGTTGGTGTGTTTATCCAGTAGAGAAGGGCTGCCTGTACATATTTTATTGACACAGCATAGCCTCAACATTCTCATCCCAGTAATAGAAATCAAAATGTGCGTCATCAATTTTTTTTATTTATTTTTTTTTTCATTAATTTAACTACTTTCGTCACCTCGTAGCATTCCTTGCAACTATAAACAGTAATGTTTTGTCTGAACCAAGGTGAGGGCCTTTTTTTGGATCCCTCTTTTTCTTTTCCAAGCGATACTTATGAATTGTGTCGCAGTATTGGGATATCATTAGAACCAGTGAGCGTCTTTATCGACATTTATAGCTGGTTGGAAGTGTTGAAGTCCTGGAGAGCCTCGGCAACACGCTTGGACATGGTCTTCTCACCCTCACGGACCCAAACACGGGGCTAGATAGAATGTTAGTACATTATCATATATATACAACGATACGGTATAAACTTACGTCAAAGTACTTCTTGTTGGGCTTGTCCTCGCCATCGGGGTTGCCGACAGTGGTGTTGACGTACTCGCGCTTGTTGATCATGTAGTCTCGGATACCGGAGCAGTAAGCGAATTGCATGTCAGTGTCAACATTAACCTTGACAACACCAAAGCCAATGGCGTCAAGGTACTCCTTCTTGGAGGATCCAGAGCCACCGTGGAAGACGAAGAAGACGGGCTTGTCGTTGTCGGACTTGAGAGCCTCCTTGACGTGAGCCTGGTGCTTGCCGAGAAGCTCAGGGTGGAGCTTGACGTTGCCGGGCTTATAGACACCGTGGACATTACCGAAGCCAGCGGCGATGGAGAAGTAGGGGGAGATGGGGGAGAGAGTGTTGTAAATGTTGAGGATATCCTCGGGCTGGGTGTAGAGGGAGTTGTTGTCAACATCCTCGTTGTTGACACCATCCTCCTCACCGCCGGTGATACCGATCTCCATCTCGAGCCACTGCTTCATAGGGGCAGCGCGCTTGAGGTACTTGGCGGTGGTCTCGATGTTCCAATCGACGGGCTCCTCAGAAAGATCAATCATGTGAGAGGAGAACAGAGGCTCGCCCTTCTCCTTGAAATAAGCCTCATCGGCATCCAGCATGCCATCGAGCCAAGGCAGGAGCTTCTTGGCGCAGTGGTCGGTGTGAAGAACGACGGGGATACCGTACGCGGGAGCGAGAGAGCGGACGTAGTGGGCAGCGGCGATGGAGCCAGCAATGGAAGCGGCCTGGTCAGTGTTGCTCACACCCTGAAGAGTTGTTAGTGGGTGATGCGGCTGAGAAAATTAGTTGAGAAACATACCTTGCCAGCGAAGTAGGCGGCACCACCCTGGGAGAACTGAAGGATGACGGGAGCCTTAGCATCGCGGGCAGCCTCGAGGGCAGCGACGACGGTAGAGGATGAGGTGACGTTCTGTGATTTTGGTGTTAGCATTATTCTTTGCGCTGTTTTTTGGATGTTTGGGACATACAATGGCGGGGATGGCGAACTTGTGCTCACGAGCGTACTCGAAGAGACGGAGGACATCGTCACCGACAATGACACCGGTCTTGCGGCTGAGGACTTCTTGGACACCCATTATTGCTGATTTTGAGGTTTAGGACTGAAAGTTTGTAGGTTGAGATGAATGATGAAGAAGAAAAAAGTCTAATGAGCAAGAAAGATGTTAGTTATGAATGATGAGGAGCAATGACGAAGGAGGGGCGTGTGGCGGGGTTTTCAATCCAATCAGGTTGAGCCTTATCGATAAAACACAAGGGGTAGAGTTGCAGGTACGGTGTTTTGGAGGGGCAGACAGGGCAGGTAGGAGGGGCACTTCTGACGCTCCTGCCGAGAGCTGCTCTGTGCGGGCCAGAATGAGTTCATCATGTTGAGGCCATGAGCTGTTTACAACATGCAACAGCCATTGTCGGTGAGGCATAAACCAAGGCCATGATAAGACGGCGGACCTTTTTCATCTCGCCAGGAACGCTCGTCTAATTCATCTTGCAGGACACTGCTTCCGATTGGCGAGAACGAGCACGCATCGCGAATCGTCCGAGGTTCACGGCCCGTAAACTGAGTTTCGTGAGGCTTCAGAGTTGTTGAATATGGGCTGAGACTGTTGAACGATTTACCGCGCCATACAGTGAGACGATTGGTATCGCCTCATCCGGAAACGCTCATTCTCATTCACCGCACACCTCAACCCGTTTCAGGCTCTCAACTCAAATCCTCCACGGTTGCTCCGATCCCCGGTGGCTCTCCGGTGGCTCCGCGGCCGATATGTCTTCTCTGGCCTTCTCTCGGCCTCTGCGCTACTCTCTCTTCCTCTCACGACTCTGCTCTCTATCATGTTGCCCGCCTCATCTCCGCTATAGGACAGCCCGGTTCACACATCCTCGTCAGACCCAAGACTTTGTTCAGAAAATCGCTCCTCTAGCGAGCTCACTTGAGGTAGCTAGCGGGAGCTCTCTGACGTTGTTGAGGGTATGCTCGGTGATAAAGTGGGGTCGCCGACACATCGGCGCTGTTGTAGAGCAAATACAGTGGATGGGATTGGACTCGGTATGTAACAGTGGAGAGTGACCCGACTTACACAATTTTGGCAGTTTGATAAACGACCCAGCGATGATGTCGACAATGACGATAGTAGTGGATGAATTGTCAAGATTTGAGAATGAAAACACCAACATGGGGGGAGGGGCAGCAGACTTATATGATGCCCTCCCGAGCCTCCTCTGTGCCGAGAGCTATTCCTACCACAGCCGACGCTTCGGGGCACTCGACGGGAACATGCGGGACGGCCTGGCCCTTGAAGACCATTGATCGGGCTCATCACCCTCATTGTTAGCAAATACATTGACTCTGATTCTCGTGTGACCCCATCTTCCCCGCATACATGAATATCGTGAGCATCACGGTTGGCTGAGACGTCGCCATGGGCCATGGCGGTGGACACCTCCGGGCTGACTTCCGCTGATGCTGTTTGACCAGTCCCCTCCAATTCGAAACGTCACGGATCTGAGGCCAATCATATCAACTAATGCAATTAGCGCAGTTGTATTGCCGACGACAACAACACTCGACCATTCTCGCACGCTGCAAGTCTGGCATAACAATGGAACGTGCTCTCCTAACAGGATCATTAATATAAACTCAATTTGGGCAGTTTGAGTTTGGAAATCATGATCGCAGCTGGAGTGGTGGAGCTTGGACATCATCCTTGCGGGGCCTTTTCAGGTGCCGACCAAATATGATATCGGTGATCTAATACCGAACCGCAGTCGAGATTCATCATGACAATGACGAGGCAAACTCGGATCAGCAATTCGACTCAAAGCTCCTGTTGTTCGGTTTCTAGTCTCTTCCCGGCCAATGCCGAATGCCCAATTGAGGAATAACAAAGGCAAATTTTGCAAGATACCCCTGATCTTTGCCAAAGGTGTGTCATGGTCATAAACTTGACGCTATTTACGTCACTTACTTTGCGTTTCGCGCTTTTAATCTATGAAGCTGCTCAATTGAATTCGCGGGTAGTCATACTTCTCAGCCGATCATACATCGATCCCATCCACCCGAGAGTACATGCGATTGAGGCATTGGTCTATGAGGAGAGCATGTCGTAGTTTCGATATCGACCCCCACCAGTCCCTCCGTTCGTCCCTCAACCCCGCCAGGTGTACGAGGTTCTGGAACACCTTGAAGCTCACCCCAATCCTCCGCTCCCCCACTTACATGTGTTCGATTAGCTAACGGACTTCAGAAAATTCCACCCTTATCATCAGTCACTAAACTAAATCGCTCATGAATTTGAAGAAGGCAACATCCTTCAACAACAGCTGATTGGCTTCCGTAGCTCAGTTGGTTAGAGCGTCGTACTAATACTTCATTCCGAGTATCCGGTAATGCGAAGGTCTCAGGTTCAAGCCCTGGCGGGAGCAAGTCCTCCAGTGCCATTCAGCTGTTATTTTTGGAGATTTTCCACTATTTTTGTGGTTGTGATAAATCAGGAGTGGTATTGTTGGTATTGGGACGCAATACTTCACGTCCGTAGGTGAAGAGCCATTTCTATTACAGGCCTGACTGGGCGAGCACTGTTTAGTCCTAAAATTACCTCAAGTTATCATAAATAAGTCCTCTAAGTCCTTTAATTACCTAGAGTTATTGTTTTTTAAAAACTGGTGACAAAGAGTCATCGCATTATTCATGTTGCGACGACCACCAAGAAAAGCAAGCTACCCTAGAGCAGTATTACTGATTCCAGGCTTAATAGAATATTGTAGCTGGACCATGAATTGATGGACCGTTTGTTTGTTTTATTAATGTTCTTTTGTCTTAAAAGTGACAGGATAGGTTTGTTTTCTATCAGGTTTCATTATATGCAAGTTATAACGCACCTGGTATTTGTTATTCCCTATTTTTGCGAGACATAGGCAGTTAGAGTTCCAACAATTGTTCATGGTTGATGGTTAATCGCAACTATATAACATTGATAATCGCATGGTGTCCTCGTAGGACTATATAGGTAGTATTTAGATAATACACCGTACCATTAAAACATTGTGCTACTTTCTCGCTGAGCATTGCGATGGCTAGACTTCTTTCACGTGCAATAAAAAAAGAGGGTCAAGCAGATATCCGATCATCAACTGTGAACATCCCTCATCCATCACGCCGCCAGCTTGACCTAATGCCCGCCTGTGGGCTATTCCGACCCGAACCAATGTAAAAAGCTCTGTGCTGTTTTGTAAATTATTCATACCGCCACTGCTTTACCAAATATGGATGAAGACACGCTGAAGGAAGCTCTCCAAAGCTTCCCGAATGCTGAAAAAACGGCACCGCCTGCAGCCGTAGCATCATCAGGGCTTAACATCAATGCACTGTTCGACAACCCGCTCTTTGCAGGTGGAATTGGCCTCGCATCATTGGGAGCAGTTGCAGCTTTTGCACGCAAGGGCGCCATCTCTGCACTCGGAGCAGCTCGCCGTCGCTTGCTTGTGAACGTCGAAATCAGCAAGCAAGATCCCGCCTACCCATGGATTCTGGCTTGGCTATCGCAGCCCCGCGAACACGCAGGCTTCATTGCTTCTCGACTCACACGAATTCATAACCTCTCTGTTTCGACAACGACTGCATCTCGATCGGCTGGAGTCAGCGGAACCCAGAATGCGCATTTCTTTCTACAACCGGGCTTTGGACGACACATTGTCAAGTTCAGCAATGCTTACATTGCCGTGAACAGAGAGAAGCACAACACGGCGAACATGAATACGGGCGAGCCACACGAGATCGTTCAGTTGACTACGCTGTGGGCGCATCGACACGTTTTCGAGGCAGTTTTCAGCGAGGCGCATCAGTTGGCAGCAAAGGCGAACGAGGGGAAGACCATTGTATACTCGGCACGTGGAATGGACTGGGTTCCGCTTGGAGATCCAAGGAAGAAGCGCCCGTTAGGTTCAGTGGTCTTGGACGAGGGCGTCAAAGAGAACATTGTTGGCGACGTGCAAGACTTTTTGAACCGGCAACAATGGTACGTGGACCGCGGTATTCCATACCGAAGAGGTTATCTACTCTTTGGCCCTCCAGGCAGTGGCAAGACTTCGTTTATCCAGGCGCTTGCCGGAGAGCTGGACTTTAGCGTGGCCATGATCAACCTCAGCGAGATGGGTATGACAGATGATAAGCTGGCCTACCTCCTCACCAAATTGCCTAAGAGGAGTCTGTTACTGCTCGAGGACGCCGATGCAGCCTTCGTGAACCGACGACAACGGGATGCTGATGGCTACAATGGCGCGACTGTGACATTTTCTGGCCTCCTCAATGCCCTTGATGGTGTCGCTGCTGGCGAGGAGCGCATTGCGTTCCTAACGACCAACCACGTTGACCGTCTCGATCCTGCATTGATCCGCCCGGGTCGAGTGGATTTGATGCTTCGCATTGGTGAGGCCACGCAATACCAGGCAGCTCAAATGTGGAATCGATTCTATGGCGACGTTGACACAGATCACACAGGCCGTGAACGATTTCTCAACCGACTTGAAGAGCTTGGTCTCTTCGGCGTTGGACCTGACGGCAAGCCATCGAATCGTCACACAAGCACTGCGGCGATTCAGGGATTGTTCCTGTTTAATAAGAACGACATGCAAGGAGCCATTGATATGGCTGAGGGCCTCATTCCAAGGAAGTTTGAGGCTTCAGATGAGTCAGAGGGAGCAATCAAGACACCTGCGTGATTGCTCGTGTATAACTGGAAATCTGTATAAAAGTGTAACATATAACTGGCTCCTTTGATACCCTGGTTAGAGGTGAGATGAACTTGTATAGTAGATAGCTGGGGGGCGTCTGTTGGAGTGAATGTATGTGAAAAGGAACTGAATCAAGTGGCCATCCGCCTTGTGTGCATGTTACTGTGAACAGATGTAAGTAAGACCATTATTGCAACCATCAAATACTTAATGCAGGTGAACTCTCCGATATCTGTCATTTTCAACCGTCAAGCTCGTGATTACCTAGGTGTTGATTGTAGGTAGTTTGTTCGTTCGTGATAGCGTTAGCTGGGGCCACTGTTGCCTGGAACTTCAGCTCACGCGCTTTGAAATGGAAGGACTCAGCTATTTCAATTGCCACAGACAGAACAAGACAACATCAGCTTTCGCAACACAAGTAAAATCTGGCGAGGTATATAAAACACCATCAATTGACCAGAGACAATACCTTGGCAAAAATCTCGCATCGACATGACCTCCAACAACGGCCAGAGAACCCTAGATTCGTGGATAAGATCCAGGCCATCATCAAGACCTGTTGTTTCATCGTCTCAGCAAATGTCTGCATCAAGAGCAGCTTCTTCAAATCAACATCCTTACGCGACAGACAGACGCAACGACTCATACAGGCGAGGTGCGGCGCTCGCTGCTGTAGCTGCGGAGACGAGGAATGTTCTTCCCAACATCCTCGCTCAGTTGCCAAACCTCCATGCCAGCAGATCTGAGGCACTATTTTACAGCGCTTTACCTCCGCTCGACCTTGCTAGATGTCCCAGGCGAACATCTTCAGGAAGGACAGCTATCAAGATCGTCAATGATGATACCCTCAACGCGGCTATCAGCCTTGCGGCTTCCAAGGGGCCTGCGTCAGGTCGTGTTGCGGTGTTGAACATGGCGAGCCATCTCGTTCCGGGTGGAGGATGGCTGAAAGGTGCGCGTGCGCAAGAGGAGGCCATATGCTATCGAAGCTCACTTTACCTTTCATTACATCGTAAATACTATCCGTGGAAACAGCGCATGGGTATCTACACACCCGACGTCGTCATCATACGCTCCGACCAAGATTCAGGGCACAACCTTCTGGTGCCCAACGTGCAAACCCAGGACCTCCCCGTCGTGAGTGTCCTCAGCATCGCCGCTCTGCGCACACCACCAGTCAAGACCGCTACGGTAAACACGCCCAAAGGCCCTGTAACCCGTACATTTTTTGCGAACACCTCTGATCGCGACCTCACCAAGCTCAAGATGAGACTATGCCTGCGAATGGCGGCGCGGCGAGACCACGGATTGCTTGTGCTTGGTGCGTTGGGATGCGGCGCGTTTAGGAACCCGCCGAAGGAGGTGGCCCATTGTTGGAAAGAGGTACTTGAGGAGCCAGAGTTTCAGGGTGGTTGGTGGGAGGAGGTTTGGTTTGCTGTGTTTGATAAAAGAGATGAGGGTAACCTAGAGATCTTTCAGAAGGTGCTTGATGGTGTTCAGGTGTGAGAGCGGTATGAGTATGGGCAAATTTGGAATTAGCATTAAGAAAAGTGCCATGATACATCACAATTAACATTGTGTTTCTCCTTTCTATTTGCAAACTACTCTTTCTGTGTAGGCGTTCTTTACAAGAATGTGTAGGCTCTTAGTCAAATGTCTTTTGAGGCAGGGTGACTTAGTACTAAGGATTACCACAATGTACCAAGGGATTTCGCTATTGGTTCAGATAAATATGTACCAGCATTCTCATATCGTAAACTCATCTCGATTCCATGTCAATTTCAGTACGTTGGCATCTGCCCGGCCAAAGAAAAAAAAATGAAGCCGGAGATGTGGAGAACAGCAGGCGCCGAGAGCTCGGCGCTACATGAACGGCTTCAGCCGGCTGGGCATGTGGAATATTTCTTGGAAAAGCGTGGCTTCTAAAAAGACAACTTGAACAACAGGTGTTAGTGATTGAATGCTCACCGACGTTGGCGTTGTCTTTGGCTGAATATCGCCATGGCGAGTAACATGGCATAATCGACTATGGTTACATACTTGAGTTAACGCAAACGTGAACAAATAGAATCTTGCTAGATGAGCAACTAATAATACAACCTCCCGCTATACCACACTCTCATTCACGGTTTAAGCTTCGTGGATGTCTCAATATTCCACGCTAGCAATCTCTTAAATCTCCACTGATGCACCACTTTTATCGTTTTTTTCGGCAGTTTGCAAACTCTTTCTGCGCGATACTTCATGTCGTGATCGGCGATGCATATGGCGTTTTATAAACCCCTATGTTTCCCAACGCCACAAATGTAGTCGAGATCTCTGGAAGGTATGAAGCCACATGAGATTGGAGTGGGGGGCTTTACTAGGGACCAATAAACTGAAAACCTGAACAGGACTACAGAAGAGGATGCACAACTAGCCATGCGCTCTAAATATCTAGCGAGTAAAATCCATTGGGTGCTAGGTCTGGAATACCCATCATTTCAGGGTATCACGGCTCTCTTGCTCGCTGAGTCGATACCAAGTGCTCCTGGTGCCATCCTAACCGCCATGAACTGCAGATAAGATAGCTTCTTGAGAACCCATGAAGAGCGGGTCGATCCCTAATCTTGAATACAGAATCCTACGCCCACCTACGTTAGTCTAGCGGGCCCGTTGATGATGGCATAATCCCGTCGCCTCCTACTCTATCTCGACTTTTCTGCAAGCTCATTGCAAAAGTTTCATTTACAATACTCGTGGGTCCGAGACACTTTTGAACTCCCCATTCCAGCGGAGATATCTATTTCTCGCCTCTCACTCAGCCCATCTTACCTGGTGATCATCAGCTCAGTTTTGGCCCTTCTCTGCCCAGAAGAGGTTGTCATAGTCAATATGGCGTTCAACCACAAGAAGGACGAAGACGTCGTCGCTGGCGATGGTCCTTCGGAGCGCGATGCCTATGACTCTGCACGACTTAACGATACAGAGGAGACCGACTCTATGGATCCGGATTCTGGTGTTAAACGCGGACTTAAGAACCGGCACCTTTCTATGATGGCTTTAGCTGGTATCATTGGTCCTGGACTTCTTGTCGGTGCAGGTGGTGCGTTGAATGTTGGAGGACCAGCTGCATTGCTTATTGGATTTGGTGTTGTCGGTATGATTCCCCTTTGCGATGAGATTTTGTGATGAGGATATTGTAAAAGACAAATCTTTTCACATCTTGATATACTTATAACCTTGCAATGCTTTGATACTGACTCTAGACAGGTATTATCGCCTTCTGTATTATGCAGTCACTCGGTGAGGTGACGACGTTATACCCGGGCGGAGGCTCCTTCATCTCTCTCGCCGAGCGCATGGTGGACAAATCTTTCTCTGTCGCTGTAGGCTGGAACTACTTTGTCATCTGGGCCGCAGTCCTCGCCAATGAGTATAATGTCATTTGCAGTATTCTTACATATTGGGGCCCCGTCGTTCCCCTCTGGGGCTACTTCCTCATCTTCTGGACAGTGTTCATGGCATTCCAGTTGCTCGGCGTTGAAGCTTTTGGCGAAGCTGAGTTCTGGCTTGCGCTTATGAAACTTCTTGGACTAACAGCATATTTCATCTTTGCCATCGTTTACGCAGCTGGTGGCTTGGTTGGCCAGGATGGTGCTCTAGGCTTCAGATATTGGAGTGATCCGGGCGCCTTCAACGGAAACGGTTTCCGTGGCGTTGCAGCTGTCTTTGTGTTCTGCTCTACCTTTTATTCTGGGGTTGAGTCCATCGCTGTCGCCGCGACTGAGACCAGAAATCCTGGGGTTGCGGTTCCTCAGGCTATCAGACAGGTCTTTTGGCGTATCATTTTCGTCTATATGGGATCAGCTCTCTTTTTTGGCATCACGTGCCCTGCTAATGCAGACGGACTTGTGAATGGAGGTTCCAAGGCCTTACAGAGTCCCATGACTATTGCGATCCAGAATGCTGGTTGGCAAGGAGGTGTGTATACGACGACTTGTGTTGTTTCTAACGATACTAACGAGTCGCAGGTGTTCATCTCATCAACGCCTTCATCCTCCTTACTTGCTTGTCTGCCATCAACTCATCCATCTATTTCGGCTCCCGTACAGTCTTCTACATGGCACAGTCTGGCAAAGCTCCAAAGATTTTTGGTTGGACTAACGGTAAGGGTGTTCCTGTCTGGGCTATCTTCATCACCAACGCCGTCGGTGCCATCTCCATGATGAACGTATCTACTGGTGCCTCCAAGGCTTACAGTTACATCGTGAACTTATCTGGTGTCAGTGCTTTCCTGGTTTGGGGCAGCATCTGTTTGATCCATATCCGCTTCCGTCGAGCCTGGGTTACTCAGGGCCGCAGCCTCGACGAGCTTCCATACAAAGCAATTGGGTTTCCATATCTCGCTTGGTTTGGCCTTGCAGCTTGTGTCTTCTTGGCTTTGGTTCAGGGGTGGACTACCTTGTCCCCATTTAATGCCGGAAACTTTGTGGATGCTTATATTCTAGTACCCCTGTTTGGTATCATCTATGCATTCTGCAAGCTTTTGTGGCGTGGGCGAGATCCTTTCAAGCGCAGTTGGAGCATTGATCTTGACAGTGGTAGAAGGATGGATCTGGATTACAAGAGTGGCCCGACCTCAAGAGATGTTCCTGGTCAAACGCCTTGGTGGAAGAAGGTCTGGGCTTGGTTCTGATCTTGAATTCATATGTAAAACGTTCGGATAAGATGATATACAGTATTTATGTTACCTAGTTGATGGTTAAGTTTAAAAATATAAGTGGCTATCTGCTGCGTTTGTTAACACCTTGCAATTGTGTTCGAGGTTTCTCTGTCTAAGTGAGAAGATCAGATACTCATCAGCATGGACATAGTACGCAGTAGAGTTTCACATAGGAATGACTCGCATCATAAAGTTTGGTGACAGTTTTGAGAATATAACCTCTGTTGTTTTATTTTACTTCTGTTCTCGATGATCAACATGGCCAGAACGAACGTCTCACGCCTCCATCTTTGCCTACTCAGTTCCCTTGTTCTTGTGTGTACGGTCTGTTAAAGGAACAACAGAAACATGTTCTTCGGGCTGTAGGGTAAAACCTACAGCCATCGTGTTCCAGTTCGCCATTGCGATATTGATGAGTTCACCACCAGGGTTCTCAGGGGTGCGTCGAAACCTTGCTTTGGCAATGGCACCAACATAACGATATCTTCCTGGGCGATCAGGGGGCATGGCGTTGACGATTTTTTCTGGGCAAAACTTGACAGGCATCTTGACCATCACCATCTCGATGCGGTATTCGGGGTCAATAGGCCAAGGGGTGTTTCTGTCGACGATGATGTTCATTGCAGCACGAACGAGACTATGGGTGATAAAGACGGGATATGAGTCTGGATGAACCGGGCCAAAGGTAACTTCCTTACCAAGCACGAAGCGAAATTTCTCGCGGAGTTTCTCGCGGAGTGAGGATTTAGACATGTTAAACCGATAAATAAGGACTCTGAAATATTAATAGGTAGCTGAGAGCTGAGGCTTTGTTGGAGTTCGAGATATCAGGGAGACGGAGTTGATTATATAGACATCATATAATGAGCAAGTGGTTAAGAGACAATCTGTTGCTTTGTTCAGGAATTCTCCCATACCTAAACTTGTTCTGTTCACATGAGCGACCTCTCAAGGATATACCTTGAATGAAGACATTCATATGGCTGGATACATTAATGCTTTGTTTGACGATGCATGTTCAGTTGAAAGCAATATTGAGTCATGTCTTGTTCAGTTCGAATATCGAAATAGAAAATTGTTCAAACGATAAAGAATAAGGGCATATCCAACATTAGCCAAGACTAGGTGCTTTCTTTATTAACGCCAACACATCCCAAGTCTACCACTTAGTACTATCCAAACCACGACAAGAACCCGGATTTCTTTTCCAAATTAAGTTTAGGTTGAATCACCTAATACTATCATGATCAGAATCTTGAAGAATCTCATCAAACACCTAGGTGATCTCTTTTTGGTTTTTGCTGGATCGAGAAGTTAAGGAAGGTCTATTTTTCAGTGTTGGATCCCGACGTGATATATTCGTAGTTCAATGGCCTGAGATATGGATCTCCCATATGTCAGATAACTAAGATCATCAAAGCTAGATTGTGACAATAGGTGCTGTGTACCTTAGCTTCCTTCGCCCAATGATGCTATTCGCAGTTACATGTGATATCTGGTTCATGTCGGACTTATTGATTCCCCGGGTTTCAGGGGCACTGCAGGGGCCGTGCGGAGAGCTCGGGAGCGGGCCATCAAGATTGAGTTCTTCTACATGCTGCCTGGAGCCTGTACGCCAGCAACCCACCAAAAGCCGCCTCGCCCCAAGTACCAGTACATCTTAGCCTCTGTCGATCTCATTGAAGTGATCGCAACGTGCCCTGTTGCGCACCCTCTTGAAGCTCCCAACAGACATCGACAATCTCGACTAGGTACATCACGATCGACGATTTACGTATTGGCCAAGCCCTTCGCTTGTTATTACTCCCCAGCGATTACCGACTGTTCAGGACAAAACATCTCTCCTCTTCAACCTCACTCACGTCATACACATCGTCCCGAGAGCTCCTTTCTCCCAATAAGTGGGCTATCGCTATCGTTATCGCTGTCGAATGCCTCATCACCGTATCATGAAATTTAGCCCGAGTGCGACTGCGCCATAATCATATACGCCCATAATCTGTCACGATCCTCTGCATGTGTCATCATTCCTTCGATCCGCCCACGATCGCTATATACGACGCCCGAATTCAATCCATATACCGTCACTGACGTTGCGACCTCTCGAGGTCGAGTGAGCTTCGACACGGCCGATCACAAGTCGAATGAATGCAACCTCTAAACCCTTTCCTGGCCGCCTTCTTTAAGAGCTCCTTGCCCAGCCAGTGCACGCCGGTCCACCATCACATCTTACTGGTCCCGTCAACGGATGTGCTTCTCACATTCCGCGAGACCGAGAGCGGGACTGCTCCTGCTGAGGTCATCGCATCGGAGGACTTCCTCGCCAGCCACGTCCTCCGTGTGCCATCTCCAAATGGCGTCGCGGGAGGCAAAGATGGCGCCCAGAACTTGAGGGAGGTGAGGGGAAAGGCAAAGCAATTTACAACTCTTAATGGCAAGAGCGTGGTCATCAAGGATGCTTTCATTTATAGCAACAAAGGTGCGCAGCTCAATAATAACTGAAGGTATATTGCTGACCAAGAAAATAGGGTTCAAAACACTCGCCCAGGCTCAGCTTCTCAATGACATCGTCTTCTATCCCGACGTTTTCGAACCACGACAATGGCTTCTTTACTATATATCAAGACCTCTGGTGGGTATCTGGGAGGAGAATAAGATTGCACCGGCCATCCTTGTTGCTGGTGTACGGAAACGCAGGATCCCCGACCAGAAACAGACACCAAACGCTGAGTCGACTGAGAATGCTGCGCCTCGAAAGAAAGATATCAAGAGCTTCCACGACCTCTTGAACAACTTCCCGATGATTGCGCGCCAGATGCAACCCGGTCTTGAGAAGCTCTTCGTGGAGTTCAACAACGTCTTCCGAAACCCCTTACCTCCTCCCCCTTCAGCCGAGCATATTCCAGATCCTCCACCAAATGGTCCTATTACCAATGCTGCGAGACGAGCTCGATCAAATAGCGCCTCGGCCAAGACGGGTGATGACAGTAGACTCCCAGTGACGGAGAATTTCTATGCCGAGGACGACGAAGATATCATGAGGGCGTCTCTTGAAACCGCGGTCACAACTGCCATCGACCTCTTCCAGGGAGTAGACAAACAGCAATTGTCCCTTTTGGGCGCTACAACTGACCTAACTGGACCTCTCGTGGAGAAATTGATTGAGCGTTATGTTACGGAAAATGTCCACAACCAGCTTTGGCCGAGACTCAATGCCCTCAAGAGGCCTTATGACTTAGAACTAGAAGCAAAGGTCAGAAAGATGCAATTCATCGATATTTCTCAACTGGGAATTGCTATTGACGGGGGTTCGAAAGCGAAACACGACCTTATCATCCAGCTTGGGCCAGCTGTTGAGGAATTCAAGAAGATATCTGCTGCTGCTTGCCCACAGGTCATGCTAGACCTTCTTCTATCGACAATCAAGATTGTGTCTCGACTGACGGATACATCGAAGTCACAAGCAGCGTCTTCTGATGCTTCCTCAGAAAAGCCCATCATGACTATTAACGCGGATACCTTGGTTTCGTTTCTGCTCTACGTTGTCATTCGATCGCAAGTCAAACAGTTACAAGCTCGCTTGATCTATGTTAGAAATTTTATCTTTATTGATGATGTAGACAGCGGCGAGTTGGGATATGCGTTGAGCACATTTGAGGCAGTACTGGCGTATCTTGTCCTTGACTCAGCCGGCCTGAGGCGAGCGAGCAGAAGGAACAAGGCTTTATGGGATGTGGCAAAGACAGGAACTCTGGACGAACTAAAAAAAATCATGGAACCTGGGTCGGGCGCCGCTGACGATGACGAGTCGTCGGAGTCTCCTACATCCAGCCGTCGGCCGTCTACGGTTTTGAGTCTTCAAAACGATTCAAGATCGAATGGCCCATCGAGGTCTCGGAGGTCTTCACTGCGTTTATCATTTCACGACCCATCACCCTACGAACATTATTCTCATGGCTCGGGCCTCAGCCATGTGTTTCCCTTTCAAGCTGAGGGTGAAAACGAAAACCCTCCTTCGCACGACTTTACTATACCCATACGCAGAGTGAAGAAGGTGGCGATGGACACCCGAAGCATATCAGGTGATTCCGAAATTTCCTTCCACTCTCGTACCGGGAGCGTAGGAACCATTGGCAGTGCTCTGGAGGGGGATATTTCAGTGAATCGAATATCGCAGACAAACAATTCGTTCGGAGAATCAGTTCTGATGATGGCCATTCAAGCTGAGCGGGCAGAGACACTTAAGTACCTGCTCTCTTTGACCGACTATTTCTCTCCTTCTTTTGTTCTAGATGACATGAACAACGAAGATACTACCCTGCTGAGTGCTGCTATACAATTAGGCAATGGTCAAATCATAGATTTGACACTCGACTTCATCATCGCTTCGACAACTCCTGAGCAATTGATATCATACCTAGCGCAGCAAGACATTTGGGGACGTAGCTGTGCTCATTACCTCTTTAATGCACCCGCTTTGATCACTCGTATCGGGCACCTAATGCCTTGGCGACAACGAGATAAGAACGGCCAAACACCCTTGTTTGCTCTTTGTCGCTCTTATGACCACAACAACTATCTTGAAATGGTGGAAGCTGGACTCAATGCGGCCGCATCAGCACAGCATGATGGGCTGCCTTTACACGTTGATGAACATGTCGACAACAAGGGTAACACACTACTGCACATCGTTAGCAACGCGAATCTCGCTATGAACATACTGCAGTTTTGTGATGTTGATGTCAACGCGACGAACGATAAGAGGTTCACGGCGTTGATGGTAGCCAGCAAGTATGGCAGATATGACATGGTGCGCTCTCTTTTTGCCGACCCCAGAGTGGACGTGGGTGCAAAGGAAATCAGAGGCCTCACTGCAGTTGAGCTGGCTAAGGACGATGATGTACGAAACAAGATCGACGATCTTGCTTTGTTCAGCATGCCACCTGGACCAGACGCGCGTATCACCGGTGTAGTAAGAGCATTCTTCGTGGAAGACGCAACCGTCCGGCTGGTATTGAAGTCAGCGGCCCCGACGGATCATGACAGTTATACGGTGACAACGAGCCGTCGTTCGCTCTCTGATTTCGAGCATCTCCCTAATCTTCTTGCACTCGAGAATCCTGCTTCTTGGATACCGTCTCTCACTGATGTGCGGTCTCCGTTTCAAATACCATCGAAGCCATCGCGTGCCATATTACGAGACATGCAAGCTCGTGCAGATTGGTTTTTGAAGATAATGCTGATGCATCCAACATTTGCCACTCACGAAATGCTTTGGGAGTTTTTCCTAGTGCCAGAACTGCAGTTGGATATGATGGAGCAACGGACACTTCTCAAGACAGAGGCGCGAGCAGAGAAAGTGCGAGACGAGTATGAACCTGTGGAGGATGTGAGGGAAGTGGAACAGTTTGTCAATCATGCGCGAGAAATGATTCGGAGCGTGAACTACTCGACTAAGAGTGCGACCAGACGCGCAAACAATCTTGGGCTCGTCGCTGCAGGTACGTACACTCACTGCCTATACGAAGATGCACTGTGGTCCAATGAATCCTTGGAAGCTAACTGATATTCAGACATGTACGATTCTTCAGTATTGCTTCACCGAGCTGTTTCAACTCTGCAGTTCCTCCCTCCCAGATACATAGATGCGTTTGAGACGTATGTGCGAGCTATCGTTCCCACTCAGTCGAACGCGCAAGCAAACCTTCACTCGTCATTTCTGGCTCTGCAATCTACGGTTCAGGCCTTGCTGGCATCCTTGTCTCGGCCACCCTCCATCATATCTCAGATGAGGGCGGCCAAGCGTGAGGCTGACAGAAACTTTAATTCTCTTAACAAGTCCAGGTGGCCACTGGGTCTTCTGGATGACACCAGGCAGCGATTATATGATGAAAAAGAGGAGAGGGCACGGAAGTCTCGGGAAGAAGCGTCAAATCTTGCAAAGGAACTCCGGTACACACAACAGACAGTGGCTGGGGAACTGGCAGGATGGCAAGAACTACACGAGAAGATGGGCCGCCAGGCTATCAGAGAATTCGTGCGGGGAATGGTGGTGCAGGAGAGGATGAAATTGGATGGCATGCTGAGAGCCCTTCGGAAAGTGAGGTTGGGTAGCCAAGGCCCAGATACGGATATAGTGGGCAACGGGACAAGAACACCAGCTCCGTCACAGGTGAGGGAGCCCACGGCCGTCGAGACGGGCGAGAGTGGGAGTCAGGACGAGGCTTGACAAGGAGGGTAGTGTTGAGTGTGGATACCGGCGAACTCCAATCCATGGAACGAAAATCAAGCATACAACACCATAAAGACGCGTGGTATGGTGACAGAAGAGACGCGTCGAGTGGCGGTGGAGCACCGACTGACATGACATGCTGAGTGCCAGGTCAGGAGCTGATGTGCATGGGTTTAAGTTTAAGCGAAGCGAAGAGGGGTAGGCAAGTGAGAGGCAGACGGGCAGACGGGCAGACGAGATGGATGGATGAATACCCCTAGCTGGTGAAAGAGAGAATTGCAGAAGTTTCTGGTGTCACCTGCATTGTGTGTAACTATTATCCTAGTAGCAAGCCATTCTTTGGATATCATCAGGCGGTTGGCTGTATTTGGTTGGAGTTTTAGGAAGGATGACCATAGAGATAAACAGCCATTATAATGCAATGGAAGATATTGTTTGTTACAATAGAAGGAGGAGAATATATTTAGATAATTAAATCTATACTCTAGGGTATTGAGCTGTAGTTGAGTTGTGGTGCCATCGTGAGGCGTTGTGTACCCAGCAGCAAGTGGTGGATCACCTGGGAGTAAGTAGACTACGGAGAGGCATAAGCTCAATTGTCGCAAGGGTCGTCGACAAGGCAAGTGGAGCGAGAGACAAGTGTGGTTGTGGGCGCGTTGATCAAAGAGGCGTTTTAGCAGGTCAAAGCTTGGCCAGGAACTAGGACAAGGATAGGGCCGGGTTGAATGCAACATGAAACACGAAACGGGAAGAGACAGGAGATACAGAGGGAGTCACTCAGTCTCCACGCCTATTGCGTCTGACGGCTCGCCCACGATAGTCTGCAGATACTACCTGCCTACCTACCTTACCTATGCCTATGCAGTAGCGTAGCGGGCTTGCTTCTCCATATTCAAGAGCCACTCATTCTTCCCCAGCAAAACTCGCGATTGTAAGTGGACGCGATGGTCATTGGTCGACGGCGCGTGGGATCCTGGCGCGTGCCTTGTAGCGAATGAGAAGATAGAGTCAAGTCGCGATATTCGAGAGAGAGAATAAGTTGAGGCTGTGTAATTGTAAGTTGAAAAGAAAAGACAATCTGGTGGATCGAGAACAAATTTCCGTAGCCGCGGAGGTATGATGCGACGGTGGGCTTTTTAATACGAAGAATCGAGAGTATTGTATTTGGGCCATGGTTTATTAAGCGCCCGTTGTATGTGTTATGTACGGATACGTAGTAATTAAACGCCCGGCGGTTAAGCCAACGGCCAAGGCCACTGAAACCACGGAAGAGGATCTGCTTCTATTCTGAGACTTGCTTGAAATTGAGGCTCACTCATGCTCATACGTATGCATGCGTTCAATAGACGCCATGTATGAGCTGTTTTATGGCGCTACTACGACAGACAGACTATCGAAAATGTTTGAGATGTAGACACGGGGGGCATGAGCTGACCCTGAAAATGGGGTACCCCGGAAGTAAATGGTTGTCCCTCGCAACGAAGAACTGGTGTAGAACGCGGTAGTAAATAGAAATGCTATAAGACACGCTGAATATCGCGTCTCTGAGAGATATCAGTCCTGTCGCGTTGGAGGAGAAGACTGCCAGAAAAGAGACTAGATATGCCGAGTCCAGGATCTAAAAATGAGTCACAAGCGCTGGGCCACTCAGTGGCCACGCTCATGCATTGACAGACCCAAGCCGAGATCCATGATCCTTGGCGAGGATCATGACGACTAGGGTAACACTGCACAGTCCAGATATCTTCTCGCACTTAGATCTTCTATTCTGAGAGTGTAGGCGCTGACAGTGCTAATACGCCTTGGCCAATCAGATCCTGCCCGACTTACACCTCCAACCGCGTCCGCGATAATTCTGTAGAGGCTCTCTTTTTCGTGTTTCAGAATCTTCTCTTGCGTGTTCCCAATGGGAAAAATGTTTCTTGTTTCGCGCGAGCGAACGAGGATCAAGGGATCGGATGGGTCCTATGCCGGAGCCCAGCCGCCCATCGCCAACCATTGCATTGCTTCATCGATAGCATAAGAAGACGGCCTCGCCCTGGGTCTTCTCTTCTGTTCATCATCAGCCTGTCTTTTACCAATCATCTCCTCGACCTCAACTCATCTCTAATCATCCTACATCTCCATTCCTCACCTCTTCCTCTCTCTGTTTGCCTCTATCTATTGTGATCCGGTATCACCATCTCTGCACTATCAGATCAAAAGCTTCACGGCACTTTCAAGTCTCGCTGGTCTGAGACTCAACTCCATACTTCCGGTTTCATCTTGACTTTCACGGAGCTGGTCTCCTGATCCCTGTTCATACAGATTATAGACACTGCACTCGCTCACTAATACATACATTCGACATTATGTCCACGTAAGATACTCTCCAACAAGGCTGCCATACCTCCAAATCACTAACATACAAATCAAGAAGTCTGACAGTCGATATGCCCTTCGACTTCAACTTCCCCTCAGCTTCTATTGAGCGCCCAAGTCCCCCTCCCATGTCAACTCTGCCCTTTGACCAGGCTTTTCTGGATATGGCCTATGCTTCAGCCTCTGCTACTGCTGCTGGACATGTTTCTGGCCACTCTCGCTCTTCATCAAAAGCTTCAGTCTACTCCACCATCTCAGCCGAGTCAGACCATGAGTCTCTCTGCTCTCGTCTCACAACACCTCCTCGTGCCTCTCCAGCTGTTCGTCAGCATGGCCCTCTTCTCCTCCCCAAGATCCGTTCCCAGGACCAAGATATTGATGCTACTCCTTGTGGTCACTACCGCATGACTACGCCTCCTGCTCCCAATCCGCCTCGCCACACACGGAGCTACACCAACCCTGAGTCTCTCAGCATCACCTTTGACACGCCTGGCTCTGTTGCATCAGTCAACACTTCCTTCTCTAGCCAGCCTGATGACACTCTGTCTGCATCACTCCTTGCCTCTCCAGCCAATTTTCACATCTCTGGCTCCTCTCACTCACGCCGCGCTTCCAGCCTTGATGCCACCGCCATTGATCGTTATGGTTACCCCACCTACCGTCAGATGCCCTCATTTGTGCCTGTTCCTCAGCAACAATCCGACTATGGCTTCGCTGCTTACAACTACAGCCCTCGCGCTCAGTCTCCCTTGAGCCTCACTGCAACTCCTGATCCCACTCCAAACACCAATCTTCTGAGCTTCCTCACCACTCCCAACCCAGCTGCTTCTCTAGTCCGTCACATCTCGTTCCCCATGCGAGATGCTAGTACTAAGCACTTCTGGTGGGATGCTCGTAACATTCGCTCTTGGTCCTTCTTCAATGCTTCCACCATTCTTTCTCTCCCTGGTGCCTCTGTTCTCCTTACCAACCCTGTACCTGCGCCTCTGCTTCCTCAGCCAACTTTCACTTCCCGACACCCCGAGACAGAAGCTCAACTCCACTCCATCTACGCTTCCTACTACCTCCCCAAGCTGAACTCAGCCTTGGCGATGTCGTCCACTCGCCCTCTGAACTTGTCAGTCCCCCCCAAGACTGCTGGCATGAACGATCTCCTCTTCGTCGCCAACGCTGCTGGCGAGTCTGCTACTGCTGCTGCTATGTTTGGTGGCAAGCCTACCGCCCGTGTTGTCGGCCTTGTTCGCAGTTTTGACCGCTTCAACACTGGAATGCGTGTTGAGGGTAACATCAAGCGTGTCGAGTACCTCCGTGGCCTTTCAGCCATCCATCACGCCATGCGCGAGCACGGGTGCCGCTATGGCTTCATCCTCACAGAGATTGAACTCGTCCTTGTTCGCAACGGCACTGCCAACACTCCCTTCTTTGGTGATCTCGAGGTTACCTCAGTCCAGCTCGCCGCCTCGGCTCCCGAAGGTGATGCCTCTACCCTGCCCCAGGAGACTCCCCTCACTGCATGCCTCGCCCTCTGGGGTCTCTGCCAGCTTGCCTCTGACGACACTCCCACTGGCCATGCCCACTGGCGCGCAGAGATTGGTGCACCCGCTGAGGGAACTCGCCGCAAGGCTCAACCCCGTGACTCCTGGATCCCTCAACCTCAGCTGGCTGAGAAGCGTGAGGCCAAACGAAGTCGTGGATGGGTGTGGCCTGAGGATGCTATTGGGCGCAAGGAGCTTGGAAAGCGAGGTGTTCGATATGGCGGAGTCTAAGGGCCTGGTGCCTGTTAGCAGGCTGATTATGTTGACGAGAGATGAGTGTATGATTGGAAAGAACAGACATGATAATAAAATGACCATCTTGAATTTTGTAATTCATTTAGTATTTAATTAAAACACTTTAAAATCATTGGCTCAGAAGCAATATGGTGACAACTGCTTGAACTGCCTTGAACGAGCACAACGCAATAGCGTGTCTTGATATAAAACAGGATACAAAGAACTTGGAACAAATGAACAATACGATGGATGGTCGTTAAACACCTCTGGCCAGTCTTCTGTATACAGACATCCTGACCCAACCATCCTATGATGAGCAGGCATCACCACCATACTGTGTGAACTAGGCATCGTGATAATCGATGCTGTCCACCCAAACCAGAACAAGAATAAACATATCAATTATCTGAAACAGGATCAGAATACAAAATCAGGCCTCAAAAAGCCACACACCAACCCCCAGAAGCGTGGTTGGTTGCAATTCAGGCGTTTTACTTTTCCCACTAGGTCCTATCTACATACATAAGCAACTTAGACGAGCTCCTTGCAACAAGAAACAAGCCGTCATCGTATAGGGGTCAGTACATCAGTTTGTGGCTCTAAGAAGCACTGAAAACGCAAGTTCGAGTCTTGCTGACGGCAAAACAATTACCTTTTGTCATTTTTTTTGGGCCATTTTTTGCACTTTTGCCTTCTCCGAGTTTAGAACTGTCTTGGTATTTGTGCCGGCAGGGTTTTCAGGCCCCGGTTCAACCCCACCATAGATAGAACATGGAAAAATTGATGATAAGTTAATATGTGTGGAGTGAAGAATTAATACGAAGGTGACGTTGCATGGCAAATGTCAAGTGTAATATATGATGGAGTCTGCTGAAGTTTCACTGCATTGAGGTTGTCCAATAACATAATGTTGCCTGTTCGGGAACGTAAATAGCATTTATATAACTCTTACGCGCACCTTCGAGCCTCAAAATGGTAAATCCGTGATTTCACGTGGGGCAGATTTTGATAGATGGGAACTCATTCACTTGAGGGACATCAAACTTGATCTTCATCACATCATTGATTGCATTTAACTTTTTTCTATACTTAAATACGACAGGTGATATTACGAGCTTAGCTCTTGGCAGCACCGGCCTTGATGTGCAGGATATCGCCATCCTCGACGACGTATTCCTTACCCTTGGTCATGATCTTGCCCTTGGACTTGACCTCGGACTCGTCACCGAGCTCCTTTAGGGTGCTGTAGTTGAAGACGAGAGCCTGAATGAATGTCTTCTCGAAATCAGTGTGAATGACACCGGCAGCCTGAGGCGCCTTGGTGCCAGTTCGGATGGTCCACTGTCGAACCTCATCAGGTCCGACAGTGAAGAAGCTGCCGAGCTGCAGGGTCTTGCGCATTTGAAGAATGACCTTGGGCAGAACAGAGTCAGCACCAACGTTCTTCTGCTCCTCCTTAGCCTCAGCCTCAGTCTCAAATTGAGTCAGACGAGACTCGTAAGATACAGAGACGGGAATGAGAGGATCGCCCTTAGCGTTCTCGTTGATCCACTCGACAATCTTGGGAAGATGCTTGTTCTTCTTGCGGATGAAGTCCTTCTCAGACAAGTTGACGAGGTAGACAACGGGCTTGGCAGTCAAGAGGAAAAGAGGGTTAATGACCTCAATCTAGATGAGAATGTCAGCCAATGCTCTCTCATAAGTCTCTCAAACATAAACATGTGTAAGGTTTTGCAATCAGAGTAAAGTTTATCTCATAATGCCTCTAAGCGTTATTTAGGTGAGGCATTCGACGAGCTGGGATTAGATCAGGCCTTATGGCCTTTTGTCATCAGGAAAGCAAGGTATGGAAAGCAAAATAGCAAAAAGTCCTTACCTCCTTGGGGCCCCAGGTGCCCTTGCGGACATCCTTGCCCTCGTTGAGCCAGGTCAAGACCTTCTCAATGGTGTCTTGGTCCTGCTTGGCCTTCTTCTGCTCCAGAGACTGGCCACCCATACGGGTCTTCTTCTTCTGGTTCTCGAGGGCCTTCTCGACGAACTCAATATCCTTGAGTCGAAGTTCCTCGCTGATGATGTCGAGATCACGGGTGGGGTTTACGTCACCCTCAATGTGGATAATCTCGGCATCATCGAAGCAACGAACAACCTGGAAGATAGCATCGACAGCGCGAATGTGCGACAAGAAAGCGTTTCCAAGACCAGCACCGGTGGATGAACCACGGGTTAGACCGGCAATATCGTAAACGGTCAAGTTGGCGGGAACAACGGACTTGGGCTTGTACTTCTCGACGAGCCAGTCGAACCGGTCATCAGGAACGATGACACGGGCTTCCTCAGGGTCGATGGTGGCATAAGGGAAGTTCTTGATGCTGTCAGCACCCCGATTCTAAAGACGGCGGATGGCGAGGGGGCTTCATACAGCTGGGTTACCGAGGTTAGACTTGGTAATGGCCTGGAAGAGAGTAGATTTGCCGACGTTTGCCAGACCGACCTAGGTATGGTTAGCACGTGAAACGCATATTCAATCGAGTATATCGCCACGTACAATACCACTCTTCAAATTGTTTCCGGGCCTGCCCAGGGGGATCTTCTCCTCGACGACTGGCTTCTTAGGAGGCATCTTGCGCGACTTGGCGTAGTTGCGACGTTGAACGAAGGATACTAGGCCAAAATGTGTGGATGGAACGTGTCCAAGAGCTGCAGAGCTGGCTGCGCGGGGTGCAAGAGGAGAAAAAGAAGCGAAGATGAGACAAGATGTGATGGACTTCGTGGTGAAGTATTTAGGTTGGCTAGTGTAGCCAACCTCGGACGGCTTCGAGTGCGAGAGCGGCGACGAAGAAAAAGGGAAGAGAAAGAGGTTGAAGGGAGAGAGAAAATATTTCTCTTTTTATTTTGCGCGAACGGAGCTTGGGGAGATGAGATGAGAATTTGTTCGCGACCCCACCTTGCTGGGTTTAGAGAGGTTGGGCTGTGCCAAGATTTTCGGCTGATCGGTTAAGATGTTATTCCGACTGGAATCTGAACAAGACGTCATTGGCTGACGAAAGCAGCTTGGCAGGACAGGTACAAGCCGTGCGCAGAAGGACCCTGGATCCAGTCGCAGGTGAACACTCAGCGCGCGGGCGCAGTATGCCACAGAAACGAAGGCCCTGGACCTGTAGTTTTAGGTGGCCGTCTTAGGAAATGCCTGACCTACGTTACCTAAGTTAGAGTAGGCATTTAGAGGTTTTGGACTTCGCCGAAACCGCGAGGCATTGATCTGACAAGAACGAGCTCAACCCGGCCCGGTCTCTCCGCTTCCTTCTCTTACTTACTTCTACCTCATCAACCTTTCAAGCTAGAAGATCCATCATCTCTTTGTTCCCCAGGATCCTTTGTCTTCAAGCTGTCAACTCGCCTACGAACACCAACCTGCACCCGTATATAAGCCTTATTAGCCTTGCATTTCCCCAGCCGCGGCCCCGCTCATCTGTCAGCTGTGAACCCCAAAGCTTTGAGCCACTTGATGTCGTAACAAAGTCGCAGTGCATTTCTCAGCTCCAACAGAATGCCCCGTCATAAGAAGAGCTCCTCGGTGAGCAGATCTCACCGATCGACATTATCTCTGTCCAAAACTGAGATTACCATACATGTCTATGATCTATTGCCGGTAAGTGAAGTCGCTCATGCTCATCTCACTAGCTTTCATGACCAAGCCGCTGATACGCGTGGCCTCCATAGCCTGGCCGACTGTCATCAGTACTATGGACAGTAGGTGCTTCGCTGCTTCACTCAGGTGTCGTGATCAACGGAAGGGAATACGCCTATGGTGGACATGATAAGCGAGGTCTCACTGGTGTATACTGGACAAAGCCCAGGACCGAACCACCCGGAGGCACTTTTCGATGCGAGATCCTCCACGGATTTACTCTTGCGACTGAACAAGAGATTGATGCGACACTTCGAGCTGCTTCCGAGGAATTTCTCGGAACCTCATACAACCTTCTCACCAAGAATTGCAACCATTTCACCTCATATCTGTGCAAGAGGCTTACAGGACAATCGGGGCCATCATGGTTGAATCGTGCTGCTAGTATTGGAGTCGCGCTGCCTTGCGTTGTTCCTCGAGATTGGATTGAGCCCCCAGAATACGACACAAGCGAGGGCGCGCTCTTGGACGACTATGACAATTCGAACGAGAACTCTCACATGCTCAAAGCGACATCTCCCCATTTGCTGACGGAAAGTAATGACGAGGATGAAGAATGGGACAGTGAGGAAGAAAGAAGACAAGGTGGGAGTGGAAAAGGGAAGCAAGCGCTCCGCGATTCCGCCGGGCGCCGTTTACCTCTTGCCGAGAGGGCCATCCGACGATAGAGTGTAAATTAGGGTTACTTGGTTGTTAAGCGGAGTTTGGAGTTTGGAGGTGTTTTTCAACGGGTTAGTACGATACCAATGAATCTACTTATAGCTTAGGAGCAGACCATTCTTTTGGGAACTTGCAAGTAAAAGCAAGTTGTGTTTTGTTCATTTGTATAGTACAGGTCGTACAGAGTATAGTACATTCACTTTCTCGACCTCCACGGCGAAGTGATATTCTCGTGAGAACATATTCCCAAAATGTGCCAAATTCCAAACCGTTTTACAGACGTCTCGGCTTCTCACTCCTGGTACCACCAAACTTGATTCTCGTCGAATCAGCCACACGGACAATCTTATCTCGCAGGACCTTGCCCTCGGGGCTCATCAAGACCTTCAAAGCAGCCTCTCGCCCCTGACCGAAACCTCGCAATACAACCTCGAGTCGATTTATCTTCATGGGCCAACCGGTGTGAACTAATCGCTCCAGGACATACTTGGTGAGAGAGTAGGCGGAATCGAATAAACCACGGCGAGCCTTGCGGAAACCAATGTTACCAGCAGATAGAGAGATGATGGGCTCGCGGTTGGGCTTGGTGCAAGTAATATGGGTGTTGTGCTTGTGAGAGTAGATGTGGAAGTGGTATGGCTCGAGATCGTCTTCCTTGGCCTGGACTTGTCGACCGGTGTTTCTAGATAATGTACTCGTATCGATGTTGGATGACTTGTCGAGGGTCTTGAAGACAAGACTCTGGGAGAGGTTGGCCATAGCATTGTTGGAAGAGGGTGCCAACTTGGTTGTTTCTCTTGGGCCGTAGATATTCTCCAAAAGTGAGGCCGTATTCGGTCGGCTGCCGCCCTTTCTGGGTTTATCATCGCTCCTCTTAGAATTGGACTGCGAGATTGATCGAGCGATTTGGAATGACGACTTTGATACGGTGACTCGGGAGATTTGAGAGAGCGATTGCGCCGCGAGGCGAGTCGTCAATGAGCGACTCATCTTGCCTGTCGTGGACTGGACTCGACAATTCAATTGATCTGATCTGCCTCTGGCAGTTTTTACTCGCAGCCGTAGCTCCCCACGGCTGCTGGGGATAATTCTACCGAGGCTTTGCCGTCTCGGTGTTTGTCTTCCTTGACTTTCCGCCCCCGGACCGAGATCGCAAACCAAAATTTCCTCCGGGAATTCCACCACCTTCCACCGTTCAACTCGGCATCTTCCCCATATCCACGTCCTGCCTGTTCTTTTCTGGAGGGATTTGTCTCTTGGTGTTGCCGCAATAATGAATTCCCTCGCAAGAAAGACGGCCTCTTCGGAGCTTGCCTTGTCGCGAGCTTCTGCTCATGTTTCATCCGCTGGCAGATCTCCCGCCTATCGCAGATTAGCATCCCAGCTTTCTCACAATGCTTCCAACAACGGTGCGAGGCAACAAAGCTCACTGCTGTCCGACTCAATTCAATCGCCCTTGAGGTCTTCTTTTGTGCCCGCCGAGCTTCGCTCCTGCCCCATTTATACCGCTCAATCTCGCCTCTTCCACCTCTCCAGCCGCTTATACCAAGAGAAGCCACAATCTGAGCAGAAGCCCTCGAGTGCTGCCCCCACCGACACAAAAGAAAAGAAGCCTACCGACACCGAGTCTGAGGCTAAGCCTGAGGAGGAGCAATCCAAGAAGACCGAGGAGGGTGAGAATGCTGAGAAGGAAGGAAAGGAAGAGGGCGAAGGTGAGGGCAAGGATAAGCACAAGAAGAAAGAGGATGCCCCTCCCCCTCCTCCTCATGGAGACAAGACCCCTTGGCAGGTTTTCATGGAGACCATGAACACCGAGTTCCAGAAGTCGCAGGAATGGAACGAATCGACCAAGCAGATCGCTGCATCTGCTAATGAATTCGCCGAAAGTGAGGGTGTCCGACGTGCTCGTGAGGCTTATGAGAAGTCTACCAGCGCTGTGTCTTCGACCCTCGGAAAGGGAGCCAAAGCTACTGCCGGTGCTATTGGCAAGGGTGCTTCTTGGACATGGGATACTTCGGCCGTCAAGGGATTGCGCAAGGCCGCCAATGTCACTGGAGACGCCATGGACAAGGCTACCCAGCCTATCCGAAACACAGAGGCTTATAAGAACGTAAAAAACGTCATTGATGATGGCAGTTCTTCACGATATGGTGGTTGGGTTGAGAAGGAGGAGCGCCGGAAACGCCGAGAGGCGCTTGACAAGCAGCGGGGGTACACGGCGGCTCAACCCATGGAGGAAGATATTAAGTGAGTGATTCTTTTGGAATTCCTTTATTTGACAAGCTCTAACATTCAACAGCGCTGGTACCAGTGTTACCGTTCACAAGGACGCCGCCTGGAAAGAGGCTTGGAGAGATTTCCGGGACCAGAACAAGTACGTGCAAGGACTATTCAGCTTGAGGGGCAAGTATGAAGAATCCGAGAACCCTCTAGTGTCGACCGCTCGAAGTATCACCGACCGCATCGGAGGCTTCTTCGCCGAGAACGAGACTGCCATGGTTATCAAGAAGTTCCGATCCATGGATCCCAACTTTCAGACAGAGCCTTTCCTCCAGGAACTCCGCGAGTACATTCTTCCCGAGGTTTTGGACGCCTACGTCAAGGGTGAGGCTGAGACACTGAAGCTTTGGCTTTCTGCCGCCCAGTACTCCGTATACGAGGCTCTGACCAAGCAATACCTCCAGGCTGGTATGAAGTCGGATGGAAAGATTCTGGACATCCGAAACGTCGATATTCTACGAGCCCGTATGCTTGATCCTGGCGAGGTTCCTGTCTTCATCATCACCTGCCGCACACAAGAGGTTCACGTCTACCGCAATGCCAAGACGAACGAGCTTGCTGCGGGTATGGAGGACAAGGTGCAGCTGGTCACTTATGCCATCGGTATCACACGAGTACCCGAGGACGTCAACAACCCTGAGACAAGGGGATGGCGTCTGATTGAGATGCAAAAGAGTGGACGAGACTGGTACTAAAAAGAATAGCCAGTCATTTTAACGCGGCGTCAAGGGGTTGGGATCTGTCTTCGTTGGATACCTACGAGATGAGAGGGAAACTAGGGCGAACATGGGAGCATCGCCCAATGTGTGTTAATTACTGTACAATATGTGTTATCATGTGAAAATATCAGGGCGGGCGCTCGACACGAAAACAACATCAACCAATACCACAACCAACACAACAAACGCAACACATTATATCACAACCAAACAAAACAAGCATTTTCTGGAGAATGGGTTTGGGGCTGGTTTTATCAGCAAAAACAACATGACTACCACGCCGCTCTGCTTGCCTCGGGATGAGGCTTTGTATGTATGATTACTGATGAGGGTAGGGGCATTGGGGCGGGCATCATCGGTGGGAAGGAGGAAGATGGACTTATAGACATGTTCAAAAGTTGCCTTGGTGTTCAAGGTCGTTACAATCTATTCAGGCGTATAGCCAGACCAGTTCAAACTATTCAGTATGCTCCACCTTAGCAATGTGATGCTGTTTTGTCCGCTTTGATTTTGCGCGACCATCTTCCTCTCTCGATGGGTCTTCAGACTCGGATCCATGCTCCCTCTTTGCTTTTATCCCCCGTTTCTCTTTCAAAATCTTTCTGACCTCCATCAACTCCAGCCCAAGCAAGTTTTTGCCCCACGACCCTCTGGCCGCCTCTGCATCAGCAGCCTTGAACCCAATACCCCAAATCCGATCAAACGGACTAGCTTCCACAATCTCTCTATCACCAGTGTTGATCAACATATCTGCCAAAGAACCCTCAATAGGCCGATGCAGTGAATCCCTTTGTTTGGCGCCGGGGGTGCCTTTCTTGAAACCTTCTTCAGTAATAGCACGCGTGAACTTTAGAATGTTTCCCTTTCGAATAATGTCACGTCGGTGGCTAATCCATGTATCTTCATCGAAGTTCTTGACCTTGCGGCCGAGAGACTTGACGCTGCGTGGGTGTGCTGCCTTGAGGATCTGGATAGCGATGGCTTGGTCGTTGAAGAGAAGGGCTTTCTGATGCATCATGTAACTGAACTATGTTAACCCCTAATAATCTGATAGGTTCATTTGAGTGAGAGCCTACTGTTCAGCTGTCTTGTATGTCTTTTTCTCATCTTCATCATCACGAAATGGGCAGTAGTACCATTGTGAAAGGTACCCTGTTTCTGGGTCTGATTCACGCCAGAAGTATACTGGGCCAGGGTCAGACGCAGACGATGTTGCGGCCATCCTTGAAGGTGTGATAGAAAATGATCTTAGAATTGGAACTTAGAGCCGTAGAAATGTCATTCTTTTTATCCCTTGAATTATGGTTGAGAAAGCTCTCGCTGTGAACAAACATGAATGAGGCTGGGGCTGAGCATTGGCCGTTGACTCAGACATGGGCCAAGGCTGACTTACCATAGGCTATGCTTTTTCAAGGTTATTAATTCTATTAACTCCACTAAGTGGTATAAAGTGCAACAATAATTCTCAAAATCAAAAGGTTTGTTTTGTAGAGCCTTATCTAATGAAAGCCTTACGGTACTACCTACTGGCTGTGCAAGGTTGACTCACACGGCCTACGTATGTCTAGGTAAGGACCACATACCCTTTCTGTTCTCCGTTTGAGATCGGAACAAGCATAGTTTTCATGCTGCGGTGTCTATCCGATGATATTTTTGGATGGTCCTTTTGCCTGTGTGATAGTGCAAACGCCTCCGGTGTGAGACACGAAAGGACATGACTAAACAAAACTTCTATGAAGCGATGCCAAGAGCATATTGCAAATGCGGAGGTTATGTACTCGAACAACACATTTGCCTATAGTTGCTTTTGGTGAGCAAATACTGACTAGTATTAACGGGAATTATATCTTGACCACGATTACGTGATCCATAGCATCTCCCTATCTTTGGATGACAACTTCTAAGACCTTCGCCATTATAGCTATATGTAGTTAATTAAGAGCACAATTGTCACTACAGGGGGCTTGGTGTAGGCGGATCACGTTCGCTTTGCATTGTTTCGAATGCTTGCGAAAGGTCGGGGGTTCAAATCCCTCAGCCTCCATTTTTTGCTTTCCTATAGCTTTTAACCTGTATAACCTTTTATTTCTAATCTCTCAATAGTGAGAAGCACTTTTATGATTCTATATAGCTGCAGACAACGATGCCAAGGTTGTGAACTGTTGCACGTCAATGTCGCATCTCGACTACAGGGAGCTTTGACAAGTGTTCTCTGAATGCTCATGACACAATACAATGGGATGGAATCAATAATCCAATTGACTTACAATGACTCTTAAGAGGTTGCCTAGGCTATTCCAATCCAATCCTTTGCGATAGTTGTCTGGCTGCCGGAATTATTACCGGAAGCTCCGACACTTCTGTCCGCAGCGAAGCTGTGACGGCGCCGCGTCGGGGCATAAAGTGGGGGAGAACCCCAAGGAACCGCCGGGAGCTACGGGACTACGCCATCACTTTCTGACCTTGCATTAACTAATTGGTTCTTTGACATCCATCCAGCAAGACCTTCGATCAACCATCCCAAAGCCTTCACAACTGGTCAAAACACATCGTCAACCATGGACCACGTCGAACAACACATGGCTCACCAAGCCGGCCAAGAAACGTGCGTCATCCTCCTCTCCTCTTCCAACAACCATCGCTAACTCTCACAGCGCATCTCTCTTCACACCCCTCAACCTCGTCCTTCTCAGCGCCGTTCTCTACACAACATACTCCCTCCTGCGCTCCTCGCCACCTCCCTCTCTCCCACGCGACGCCCCCTCAACTGTTTTCAAAACCTACACCCCCCACACTCTCCTCCCCTTCAACGGCGAGGAAGATCGACCCGTCTTTCTCGCCGTGCGCGGCCGCGTTTTTGACGTCACACCTGGCCGCAACTTCTATGGCCCTGGCGGTCCCTACAGCAACTTTGCCGGTCGCGATGCGAGCCGTGGTCTTGCATGCGGGAGCTTCGATGAGGATATGTTGACCAAGGACCTGGATGGCCCGCTTGATAAGCTGGAGGGGCTGGATGGCGAGCAGATGGAGGCGCTGCAGGGATGGGAGGAAAGGTTCTTGGAGAAGTATAATGTTGTTGGAAAGTTGGTTTCCGTGCAGGACTATGAGGCGCAGAAGGCTTAAGTGGTGAAATGAGGTCAAGTACTAGAGACCAAGTGATAGAACTCACGAAGCATGTCTTTGGTCAAAATGGATAACAATGGAATACAAGGGTACATGAGTGACTCGCATTCCTTCATTACTATAACTATAACAAAGAAAAACATCCCATCTACCCAGAAGAGCCACCAGAAACAGACCATCACTCTATCCCGACGAGTTGTCCTCAACAAGTCCTGTCCGACCCTACCCAAGAAAGCGGAAAAAAAGCAGGGTTCCACGTAAGCCAAACTCCTTGCAATGCCTCCCTCCTGTACATTGTTGCGTGATGAGCTGCCACGCAGATTCCCGAAAAACACTATGTATATCCTGCAAAAAAAACCAAAAAAAAACGGTGGCGTAGTTCGCCGAGACTTGGTTCGATATAGAGGGAAAAAAAAAAAAAAAAAGGGGGAAACAAAGGAGGGCTTTTTATCGCTGCTCAAATCACACACCTGCTTTATTGCGTCTCTAAGATCGTTGCTGCCTTTCGAAGAAGTGCTGCCGTCTTGGCAACGATGGGTTTGGCGGCTTTCCAGTCTCCCGCTTCGATACTGTCGCGGATGGCGGGGAAGATAGCTCCGTCGTTGGACCAAGCCTCTGGTCCGAAGACGACGTTCTTGAATTGTGTGCGGTTGGGAATCTGAAGAGGGTCGGTCAGCTTGTTTGCTAGAGTCAGTCTGAATCAAGGAAACTTACACCACCACCAATTTCAATGTCCAGTAACGCTGTCTCAAAGTATGCCATCTTGTTGTTGTATGCAAGTCGAGACGCGCCAATGTCGTTGGCTTCCCATCCTCCATTACCCAAGACTTCACGGTCCCAGTCCATCTCCCACTTTTCGAACGTGGCAACGTTATGTTGAATGAGAACCACAGCTTCCTTGAGTTCCTTAAAGGCGTCTGTTTCGCCCTTGGGCTGACCCTTCATTTTCTTAATAGCCCATTTTTCCAGGTCCTTGACCCAGTCACCCAGTCTCTGCGCATACCAGCCCATGTCAAACGGCATGATGGGTCGATCAGCCATGTCGAGAATGAGAAGAGCTATCAGTTGTCCCATCGCACCGTGGTATTCGAAATCGGGGTCGATATGCTTGTCCACCAGACCAATCTTGTCGTAGCTTGAAGAATGAGGGACCTGGCTACCCCTGAAGGCCAAGTCGAGTGAACTTGTTCCCGCAATATCTTGGAATGGAATGTGGTCGCCTCTTCCCTCAGGCTGCTTGAGCTCAGAGTGCCTCTGATCCCAAAGGTCCTTCAATGTACTATTAGTAGAAGGATCGATAACTCGGCCGAGGGCGTGCAGAAGTGACTTCCGGAATACAGGCGATCCAGAAGCGTACAAGTCCTTTCCAACGACGGCTGCGCCAAGGTTGATATACGCAAAGGCATTATCGCGTAGTGCCTCAGAGTTGTGCTCAACATACTCAGTTGACCCGATTAGGTTGTAAGCGGAAGCATCCCATGACATGAACTCAATTGTCCTTAACGGTCTCCAGCCTCGTTGTACAAGATCTCCAAAAATCCGAGCCATCTCGACCATGATCGCTGTGCCTGAATGAGGGTCTGTTGCGCCGAAGGCCCAGGAATCGCGCTGGTTACCGATAATGACAGACTTGGACGTTTGCTCCATGCCGTTGATTCGGCCATAAACGTTCCAAATGGTGTGTAATGAGTCCTCGTCCTGCTCGTTCTTCAAACGTACAAGCGGAGATTTATCATTGCCGGTCCACCATTCAACGTCCGGTACACCACCTTCCCACTTGTTAGGCACCTTTTCGCCGTGGCCTTTGAGATGTTGCAGCAGGACCTTGGCTTCTCTCCATGCCAGAGGAAGGCTGGGAATGCCAACGAGTCCATTGGCCTTATCGAGTGTGATCCGCTGGTCCCCCTTGCTACCATAACCAGGTGACAGGGGGTCACCGATTCCCCAGTTCGTGAGACCCACGGAGCCTCTTTGAATACCGTCAGAGGGCATGTGCACTCCTTCGGGCGCTACAACGCCTTTTTTGAACCCGTCGTCCGTGGGGTCGTTGTAGGTGAGACAGCCAGCAAAGCCCGCCAGCTCGGCCGCCTTGACCTTGAGAGCCATGTTATCCAGAGGTCCGCCATTCTTTACAATTGCAATAGCTCCGGTGACATTGATGCCCTTATCTGCAAGATACTTGAAGTCTTCTCGTGTACCGTAGTTGGCGTAAATTAGAGGCCCATTAACGTCACCCGACTTGGAGTAACCGTGAAAGGCATATGTCTGTCGGCCTGCTGTCTCGCCGCCAACTTCGTCTTCTTCCAGGTTAGCAGCCCATTTGGGGTTCTTGGGGTTTTTGGGGTCCATGAGTTGCACCATGCGACCGTCCTTGCGAGGAAAGTTGAGGTAAACTTGGTACTCATCTATCATCACTTCATCCAGAAGTGCCCGGCCAAACATTGCTTGAACATCCAGAGCAGTCGCGTAGTCACCTTCGGTACCGGCAATATGGGCATAGTTCGAGAAATGCTGCACACCTGCGCGCATCCTCATAGGATCGACAGTTCGGAGCAGATGAGCCCGCAGGTCCTCGGGGTTGAAGCGGAAACCACCTCCCAAACGGTCTGACAGACCACCAAACATGTCGCTGGCGAAAAGCAGATAGAAGAATCCAAGGATAATCGTGAGCGCCAGAATGCGCACACAGAATAGAATAATAGTTGTTTTGTCGAACTTGGGTATGTTCCAACTCCTCGTCTGGCTTGGCATCTCCTCATTTTCACCCGTGGCAGTCTCGGCGTTGTCGGTTGCTTGCGCATCAGCTCGTTGAGGTAGACGTATGCGTAATCGTGGTAGCCTTGGTCGCCAGGACCATTTCCACCGTGGCAAAGTTAGATATGAACCTATTCGCTTCCCCCACTGGGACCCTCGGGATCGATCGGGTTCCTCGATCTCCATCTCCTGCATCTCACGTCGAACCTGTGCGGCTTCGTCATCGCTATCGCTGTCGCTGGCCCACAAGCTGTCTTCATCGTCGGTTTCTACTGTTGGTGGTCGATAACCATCGGGTCTGCGGGAGGAACTGGCGCCACTGGAGTGCTGTAGAAGGCCTTGGGATTCTGCCTCAGTTGCATTACGCTCGTTAGTTGGAGACCGTGGAGTAGGAGACCAGTCATCGGGATCGTAATGACTACCGCTGGCTACGGCCTGATCGTAAGTGGGTGGTATAGGATCATAGAAAGGTGCTTTTTCGGAAGGAGGCATGTTGATGGTGTTTGAGCGCTAACCGCGCCCTCGGTTGTCGTATATTCAAACCGATGAGAAGCTGGTTCATACGTGTCACAAAGAAGTCGAGATAAACAGGGCCATTCGCTGGATTGAAAGGATCAGATAAAAAGGAGCGGGCGAATCGGGGGTTCGATCGATCGATAGACAGGAAGCAATTAAGATGAGATTCAATCAATCAAGCACGAGCGAGTGAAAGGAGCGTCAAGAAAGAGAGACAAGAGCCAAAGTCAAAGTAAGACGACAGAAGCGCATCGCCAAACAGACTAGCCCAGACAGAAGCTTTGACTCGAGATGATGGGAGTGATAGGTAAAAAGGAAAAAAGTTGAGATGATAATCAAAGCATGGAAGTCAAGTGCTACTGTCGTGTACGTAGATGCGCTGCGACGGGGGGGAAGATGGCGAACTGAGTGTCCACGTAAGGAACCGGAGTCCACTATAACCCGCCGGTTAGTACGGAGGGAAACAGGAGCGTATTTCAGGTGGTCGAGGTCTCAAGTTGATCCGGGAGACTTGGCAAGCCTTGGCTTTCGTAAGCTTTGACAAGATGCCAGTACCTGAATTCTATTTGCATTCTCCATTTCTCGATACTCTTTTGTCGACAACATTACACGTGAAATATGCTTTATTCAACACTGTTGCCAGAGGCATCCAAGAACTGGCCTTGCCTTGTCTCACTCACTCAGTCTCCTGAATCCGCCCGTGCACGCCACCAGGATTACCCCACAAAAGCTGGGATAAGGAGACAGTCTAACTTGGAGAGGGAGGTGATGGGCGTATCAAGGCTCTGTTTTGCTTTTGGGTTCAAGGGATTAAAGTTGGGGACATGCCAGCTAATTTGTTGTCCCGTAATTCGATAATAGGCCCAGAACTTGGTAGCCACTATCTATGCAGCCTACAGTAAGTATCCAATGCTGATGATATATATCGAACACTCACCAGGAGTTGACTTTGTAGCTATTCCAAAACTCATACTGTTACAAGAAGATTTAGCCAAGCTTCACCACGCAGATCATCAATTTTTGGGCAAAGGTTACATATATACAACTGATTGTTCCTGCTCCCTCCTCAATTCATGCAGGCTAAATATTATCTATCGCTATGCTGCTCGATCACCTACTCTCGGACCCCTTTAACTACAACTGTGAATCAGTTTGGTGTCAGAACAACACCTTCGTACTGTCGACTTCGGATGTTCTCCAATGTCTGATGGAAGTGCCGACGGCTATTCTCGACTGAAGCAGAGTCCTGTTGGTTGCCTGCCAGGTTGGAATGAATGAGCTCAATAAGACCATTGAGATATTTGGTTGTAACCTATCCGAGTTAGCAAATGCTATGAAATTGTAGTGGAAAGTCTTACTGATTCGTTCTGCTGGTCAAAGTAATACACGTAACGGTCCAGGATCTCAACAAAGAGCTCAATTGATGTGGCCGTCTCCATGCAGGAATCAGCCACACGCAAAGCACGTTGAAGGCATTCAAGTACTCGCTTGCCGTCACGGTAAAGCTATGTAAGTTAGTTGACTGGAAATTTGAACATGCAGAGCGATACATACCTCTGTTTCTTCTGACTCGCCGTTAGACACCATGGGAGTTGCCCACCACAAGTGACTGGCCAGGTAGACAGCGCGACATTGATCAGGCTTGCGTAGCAGCTTGCTTCCGTGCTGTGCGCATTTCGTGATGAGCGTGTCGTAGTTCTCCTTGCCAAAGTTGCGTGTCTGGTGAAGAGCAGTAGCAATCACACAGACAGCCTGGAACTGAGCTTTCGAATCTGACACAGCCTCCTCGTACACTGTAAAGGCCTGTGCAAAGAATTCATACGCAACCTCTTCAAAGCCAACTAGATCGGCTGTTTGACCAGCAGAGGCAAAGAGACGCAGCGCCATCTCTGCGGCCCCAGAGCCGTTAACACGGCTGTACAGCGTGCTAAGAGCTGAGTGCATAAACTTGAACAGAGCATTACTCTGTGTCTCCCAATTATCGTCAAAGTGCTCCCGCTGCTTGAACTTCCGCGCCAACTTCATGCATGCTGTGATAAGAGGTGGCGTTGTCGTACGGATACGCTCGTTCCCGTCCGAGTACGCCTTTCTCGTCATCTGGAGCAGTTTGAACTGAGTATCGTTATCTTCAGCCTGCAGCAAGTGCACGATCCTGGCGAGCCATCCCTGCTCCTCCATCGTCTCATCCGTCTCCACGGGGCGCCGTTGGGTGACGCCTGGGTATCCTTGAGGAGCCTGAGAGCCCTCCTTGATGAGAACCTTTAGTACCTCCAACACGTTCTCGAGCTGTTCCGTAGTCGAGATCTTAGTCTGGTCTTTGAGCAAAGTGCGAGCGACGCCACCAGCAACGGCGCGGCGAGTAGGGTATGATTGCGACTGGAAAAGAGGAACGTAGGTAGGAAGAGACAAAGCAGTAAAAGTGGAAACATATCGGTTAAGGGGCGCTTGGAGGAGAGCAAGCAAGCTCTGCTGAGCGGGAGGCGAGTGAAGGTCGGCATTGTTAATGTTTTCTCGAACCTTAGTAGTTGCGTAAGCTAGGATCTGATCCACGTAGTCCAGTCTGTCGGGATAAATGTTCAGTGCAAGGTTGCAAAGCGACACCAGAAGAGCAATGGTATCTTGCACAGGAAGATGCTGCGCCTCAACCAAGTTCTTGACCTGGGCAAAGAACACTTCATAAAGCTGTACAGTGTCTGTGATTGACCCTTGACCGTTAACCGCGGTTGTTTCTGTATCCGCAACGGATGGTGTAGACTCGGCCAGTGTGCTAGAGTCATCGGCGCTGCTCTCACCAGAAGTTTCGCCAGTGGTCTCTTCGGTGGTCTTAGTTGTTGATTCGCCCTCGCTCTCCGATGTCTTGTTCGCATCGGCGGACTCGGCAGACTCACTGGTCTCAGCCGACTCGCCATCCGCTTCAGGAGACTTAGAATCTGAAGGCGTGGCTGCTGATGCTTCCTTCTGAAGGTTGACCGTCTCCAATAGTTTTGCCAGGGCATCCGCCTCAATTTGCGCCCTATCGTCCGATTTGTCGTCCGGTCCATCACGCTCAGCATACTCGGACAATCGATCCATCAGACCAATAACAATTGCCTTTACATTGACGTGAGGGTTGAGGCGCGAAACGGCACCGAGGAATTGGTCCAAGGTGTGTAGGTGGAATTCGTCTGGGAAAACTTGCGTAATCACCTCAAGGAGATACTCTTGGGCGAGAACGTCCCGACATTGAACCACCTGCTCTAGCAATGGTGCTAGAATACTAGATTTGTACGTTTCGAGATCAACCAGCTGACTTAGGCGGACGATATTGCTGCCAACTAGGAGCTGTAGTTCCTTCCGCTCCCGAATTCGCTGCTCACGCTCCCTCGAGTGACCCTGGTGTTGTAGTCGAACCCATAGCTTGTTCATCTCAACGAAATTCGTAAGAACGAAATTGATGGAATCGCTAATGTTGCCCTCAGGTCCGTCGCTCTCGGTTGTTGGCAGGAAGTCCCTCGCTTGGCCTGACAGGTAATATCGAAGGAAGAGTCCACGAATAGGGTGCTGGACACCTCGGCTCATGTCCATCATGTCTTTCATAAGCTCCTTGACAGGCGCATCTTCAATGGCCATGTAGGCGGTTCCCACTGTAATCATGAGATACAGTCGTGGAACGATGTTGCCAGCATATTGGACAAGCTCGTAAAGGTCGGCTAGGTGGTTGACAGGGTGGTTTTCGCGAAGATGGACAGATAAGTATCGCAAGGCGTCGAACACAGACATGTACAGCTCGTAATATTGTTTGGGGCCAAGACTACTGGTGCGAAGCTCGGAAACGAGAGTTGAGCTACCCAGAATTAGCAATGCCATTCAGGAGACCTAGCTATCATGTCACGGCACAGTTCTATACATACCAGCATTTGAGCGCATCCATTAGCTTTCCAGGAGTATCGAGACACTTGCGCATCAGGGACGTCTGCTGACGCACGGCAACGAGAGCATCTTCAAGCAGACGAGCCTGGTCCTCGGGGGGTGCTGGCGTGGCCATCTTGTCGGACTAGGTATGTTATGACGGTGGGGTAGCTCGGAGCAGGTCAAAACAAGCCAACTCCTAGCAATTCACGACGATGCGACTGTGGCAGACGCAATGGTGAAGGAGGTGGGCAGTGGAAGTCGAAGGTTGCCGGAATGTCGGGTTGTCGTCAATAGGTTGCGCCGCATACAAGGCGCGGAACAGGAGCGATGACGATACGGGGGGAGGCTGAGATAATGGGTTGGGGTGGGCCTTAGCTCCTCTGTCGTCCAGCGGTTAATGGCGCTGTGCATACCAGCAAGTTCGTCTTTAGGCGGCAGGGGCTCTAGATCCGTCCCAGCCACCCAACCAGACTCAATTCCGGGCAGGTTCTGAAAGGATCGCAGCGCAGGGACTCATCACGTGAGACGGCCGTTCCTGCGTCTTAGGTAAATACATCTATCTACATAGGTGGTATGAGTTGACTGTAAATTGCCAGTGATATTTCACATCAATGAATTCAATTCAAATTGGGCTTCATTTGTTTTCATTAACAAACCTCTCCGATTTAAATCTTGATTCATTAAATGTTGCAGCCCGTCCGTCATACCTAGCCGCCACAAGGCCTGTCCCTGAAGCCTGCCTTTCAATTTTCTAGACTCGTCAAACATCCATTCCGCTCACACTTCTTGGACCGGCCAAATACTCCAACGCCGCAATATTGTGGTTGACCAACCCGAGCAGGAATGCCCAGATCATCGCGGAGGAAGTCCACCAACGATGTATCAATTGATGATGAAAAAGCGGCAAGGACCAGCATCATATTCGACTCGGGATGTGGCAAGTTATGAATATCCGCAACAATCACTACCTCCTTGATTGTTTTGATAGACGCCAATTCCCGCGCCCACTCCAAGCTGTCATGGCGAGTTGTATATAACAGCCGAAAGTCAGATACTGTCAAGTTCTGCGGGCCATCCCATGGTCCCCGTGGTCGAGCACCTTCGATGACAAGTGTCAACTTATCCAGACTCTGCAAACTTCGCAACGAGCGACAGACAGAAGACCAATCGTATGAATTGGGTTCCATGGCATTTGTTGGGCTGCGCTTGTAAAGGCTGATCTCTCGGACTAAATCTCTAGTGCGTGGTGTCTTATCAGCGAGGAAGGGCACCACCGCCTCAAGGTCTTCTCCAAAGTGGAAAGCATGTTTCGTGTACAGGAAATGAGACGCCTCCTCTCGGATCTTCCTGTTGATATGCATGATTGCTGTATGCATCGATCTATTGGGATGAGGGTCGGCGCAATATGTCGTTTCGTACGCCTTCTTTGCGATAGTACGCTCCATTATATAGTACGCTGTCCGTTGACTTTTAGAGCGGCGCACCTCGTATTCACATTTCGACTGATTCCGGATTGAAATATCTTTCGTTCCGCCATTATCCAGAAGATAGTCATATATCAGCATGCGAATCTCGGGAGGAATTCGCAAGAGCATTGATTTTTCGGCCATGATGGTTTGAGCCAGATCGAATCACTCGCAATTGGAAAGAAAGGTCAAATTGATTTGAGAAGAGCTTTTAGCTGAGATACGACTCGTTTTAAAGGGAGACGACACGGTGATGTCAGTCCCTAGTGGTGAACTAGTCGATGGTGTCGACGAGTCACTCACACACAATCGCGGACAATGACGGATAATGCAAGGGATCTCACGTCAGAAGCCGCCAGTTGCAATATCAGAAAATCGAACAAAGACAACATGGTGCCATCATTGAGTGACCGCACAACAGATATTTATATCTACAAACTGGTCAACAAGTCGAAGGGATCCGTCCATCAAGGTGCCCACTCCCCGGACCTTGACGACCCAACCCAGGTTCGGCTTTGCCAAACCAACACAGATCCAAGTTACTGAATCAAATCTCAACACAAATTTCAAGCGATTCAAATCCGGCCACTTTTCCGTCGGTGTGGCAGCCTTCCCCGTCCTTGCTTCTCGACCAGCTTGTTTTCGTGGAGTAGTAGTTCTTGATACAGGCAAGGGCATGATTATGCTCCCGCAGCCATTGGCTCGCACTCCAGCTGAAATTCACTTTGATCAGCGGGCTTCTTCAATTGAATCCCAATTTCACAGCCGTTGACGAATTGCTGCGTTTCTGTAAAGACTCAGCTGTCCACTAATACAGAGAGGGGACTTAAAACTCTTCAGACGGGAACATTGTCCGTCGTCTAGCGGACTGTGACCATGGAGATCGCATCAAGGCCCCACCACTAACACGCATCTCGGATCCAGAACTATGAATGACGAGCTCGAATAAAGCATCTTTCCGGGGCGTTGGCGGGCTGAATCGCGTGCATAGTGATATGCAACAATAAAGAAGCGGCCCTGAGAAATTTCAGTAGGTTTACCGCTGCGTTGGAGCGATCCCGCGCTGTTTCTTTGTCTGTGAATCCAGCTAGTCCCAAGGTCGCCCAAAAAAGAATGGCGATGATCTCATAAACGCCGGGCTATCAACCTCATCGTGGTCACGAACACTCTAAAATACAACTATGTCATAGTTTGTGACCATGACTTGTTGGAAGATTTCTTTTGGGAAGCTTCGCGGCGTCTCGTTGGGGAAAACTAATGCCGTCCACAGTTCTTCATTCTTCAGGATCCTTGTTTCAAAACACAGGATCTTTCTTTGACTTCCAAGTTCATTGTTGTGGGCTGTTCCCGTTGTTGTCGCATTGCGAATTGATAACTTATCTTGGGGCAGACACCGAGTCATGCACCATAGGCTAAGGATACCGGTAACTGCACTTTCTATCTCGATAGTGAGCTACAACCTTGGCAATCAATGGAAGAGAAAGGAAGGTTGACTTCCCCATTCCCCATCTTCTCTGTACAGTCGTTGTCGCGATGGCATATAATAGCAATGCGACCTTGTCATTTGAACAGCGGTTACACGCACTAGTGAGCCTTTGCAACGACGTGGGGCGGCGGAACTGAACAGCATATACCATCATGTTTCTGAGTTTAAGGGCAAGTGCCAATGTTATCGCAAAGTGATAACCAAGTGATAGTAGGGATTCCCGTTCTTGTTGGGGTGAGCCATCTTGAGCGACTATGATAGCGCTTGTTGGCCACCTGGGAAGAAAACATTATGAAGAGTGCACTTTCAGAAAGGTCTCACAAGATCATTCGAATCTGGGGTTCCCCGAATTATCTCCAGAATTTCCCATCATTGAGAATCTCGAATGATACGATACTCAGCCCCGAGGCATATCCAAAGACTCTCAGTCATTTCTTCTAGAAACCCGCTTGGAAGCTTCAAGGATTATGATCCTTGCTAGCATACCCTGTACATTGAGGTTCCTGAGACTTTGCTGACATTGAAGGCCAAAAGCTACAAAGTTGTTTCCAATCCACGTCTTTTAAGAGTCACCTAATTTGGTTCTCAGGCCGCCGTCTAAGTCACCAAGAGTTAGGTGGTATATCATCGAAAAAAATGGCCAGAAAATTTTCTATCCGCGACGCTGCTGCGTCATTTAACGACGCTCAATTTATGATTGATGCCATGGACTCGGCAATCCCTTATCTGGTTGCTGCTGGAAACTCTGGGCAATGGGGGGATAAGCCCCTCTCCGACCGGAAGGACTTCGTTCAAAAGATGCACCATGCTGTCACAAAATCGGATAAATTCCGTAAGACGGGAAAGGGAGACCCAGTGAGAGTTTTCATCGCTGAGATTGAGGATGATCAAGCCAGTTCAGAATCCCTTGCGAATGATGGACTTGCCCGCCGTGTGGATGAGAGTGGAAAGACATTTTTATCTGTTGGGTTTGTCTTGGTCATCGACGAGCAATTCGTGGGCTATCTGAAAGAAGAAGAGAACTTGAAATATCAGGTTGGACCTGCAATGGAAAAGGGTAACTTTGTCTTTTTACAATACCTCTCCACTGATCACCGAGTTGGTGATAAACGCCGAGGGGCTGGAACTGCGCTTCTTCAAAAGGTGAATGATTATACTGCTGAGCGTGGTTGGAACACAATATGGCTTGACTGCTGGGATGGAGGTAATGGGCAGTTGGTACAGTACGTTCTCAGGGACGCTCTCGGGCGTAGACTTTTGCTAACTATTGACAGATACTATGTGGATCATGGATTCCAGATCGTGGGCAGCTTCGCAAATCAACATGAAGGTGATAAAATTCCGTGGACGGGCAAGCTGTTCCGCATAGACCTAGCCTAGAGCTACTATCAAAACACAGACAACTTAGTTGATACTCCTGTAGTTCGTCCAACCCCTTACTTCTCCAGAGGAGCTGTGTCAACAAAGCCACCAAAGTATACATCCCGCCCTCCGATGACGCCAGCCTCCACTGCCAATTTTCTCAGCTCCTGTTCCTCCCCCTTACTCAATTTCACCGCTGCTGCTCCCACATTCTCCTCGAGGTACTTGATCTTCTTGGTGCCTGGAATGACAAACATATTGGGACTCTGCTGCAGGATCCATGCCAACACAAGCTGTGAGGATGCACATCCTTTGGCTTTAGCCAAGTAATTAAACTTGTCCACAATTTCGAGGTTCTTCTTAAAGTTATCGCCCTGGAAGCGTGACAGGCCACGTCGAGTATCATTCTCGTCGAAGTCATCAATAGAGCGGAACCGACCTGTTAGGATACCGCGGCCAAGAGGTGAGTAGGCAAATACAGATATGCCCAGCTCTTCGCATGTTTTGAGCAGATTTGTTCCTGAGGGACCTTCAATATCAAGGGTCCAAGGGTTGTACTCGATTTGTACAGCTGAGATGGGGTGGACAGCATGAGCGCGGCGGAGAGTGGCAGATGAGATTTCGGAGAGGCCCAAGTACTTGACCTTTCCCTCACTATACTATTGTTAGTTCTCTTCTTGGTCGGTTATTGTCGATATGGCTTACTCAACCAACTCCTTCATAGCCTCGACGGTCTTCTCGATAGGCACATCCTCTCTCGCGCGATGCATGTAGTACAGATCAATGTACTCGATACCAAGTCTCTTCAAGCTGCTCTCAATACTCTCCCTCACATGTTCAGGAGTCGAATCAGTCACTAGGCCCCCTTCACCAGGCTTCAGACCAAACTTTGTAGCAAGGAAGATGTCCTGGCGACGCTCAGGATGGAGCTTGAACCACTTGCCAATGAGATCCTCACTATCTCCATAGACATCAGCTGTGTCCCAGTTGGTAGAGTCGAGCTCCCAGGCACGATCAAGGACTTTGAGACGTTCTTCGTCGGATCTGGAGGTGTTATTGTGAGGGCGAGGAGGAAAGGGGCTTATGCATACTCGGCCGCACCGTATCCGACGCTTATTCCCATGAGACCAAAACCGACGGAAGTAATCTTGGGACCGTTCTTCCCAAGTTGACGAACAGGAAGTTGGGCAGGAGGAGCCATAATATAGATATAGTCGTGTAAGTAATAAATAGTTGTAATATAGAGAGGTGAAGATCTGTGTATGATGCAATAGGCAATTGAAGCTTAGTTTCTATGAAGAAAATATCTCTTATAAGAGCTGGGCTCTCATCTTTTTATACACTTCCAAACTCCTTGCTTCATCCCATGGACTACTTCGTCCGACGGAGATTTCCTGGTGTTAGTTGGAGCTGTAATACGAAAGGGGTTAGTCCTGCGGAAATCAGATCTAACGGCGCCCCACATTTGCGGCCGAAAGACTACTTGTCTCCGAAAAGTGAAGCATCATGCATGAATGACAAAGCTATTTCTTGGTAGTTGTCTCACGACAATGAGGTAGAAAGGATATTAATGCCTGGCTGTAATGTTGAATCATCGATGCGAGTATGCAACTTATGTCCGAAAATGGTCCGCTTGGTGTCAAGTTTAGTTAATCAGCGTAAGCCATGAGATCAGCGTAAGCCATGAGATCAGCGTAAGCCATCAGATCAGTGTAAGCCATCAGATCGGTGTAAGCCATGGACCAACGTTAACCAGAGAAAAAGGCATTCCTAAATTCAGAGCAAGGTATCAAAAATCACAAAGTCGCTGTATTACACTAGGTACTCATCCCTCTATTTTGTCTTGCGCCTCGCCTTGAATGTCTTAAGCGGATCCCTCTTCCTTGAGCCAACCTTAAATCCGCGCTTTTTACCCTTGCCCTTGCGGTCTTTTCGAAGCGCAACAAAGCCAATGTCTCCTGTCAAGGCCTGCTTGCCATCCTTGGGCAGGAGATACTCCGGGATGTGTTTCAAGTGAGCCTGTTGCCTGGCAGTTCGAAGTTCACCGTCATGGCGAAGATGGGTGAGTTCAGTAGGGTTCTCCTCAAAGTATCTGGCAGATTGTTAGTACGGGGTTGGTGTAACTGCATTCTCGTTTGTGCTTACCGTTTGAGCTTTTCACTCTTCAACAACTCCTGTCGCAACTCTCGTGTCCGGGCTTCTCGGATAGCGACCTTGGTAACGGCACGGAGGGCATCGTTCATTCGGTATCGGAAAGGATCCACTTGTTTCATGTTGAAGTTGTAGGGCTTCACCTCTTTGCCCCGCTTGGTTTGCTGCCTGATAATCTTGGCCATGACCTTCTCATCGTTCTCGGAGGCGGGGGTTGATGTGGGCATGTGCTTTCGATATAGGTCCTTGGGAACGACAAATGATAGAGCCATGCCAGTTTGACCAGCTCGCGCTGTGCGTCCTATTCTATGTGTGTAGGCCGATGCGGTTGTGGGAAGATCGAAGTTAATGACTGCCGAAACCTTCTTGAAATCAACACCTATGAACGCTGTTGTCAGTATAAATCCTGTGTTGGGGTGGCACCAGGCTGTTTGTTTGCCAATGCTGGACAAAGCATACCTCTTGATACTCCATACTCCTTGTCACCCCCTTTAGACTTCTTGACCTTTTTCTTAGGTCGCTTTGTCTCTGTTTCCGCATCATCTTCATTATCTTGCTTCTCAGTCTCATCCTCAGCAGGCTCCTCGTCGTCTCCCAGCATCTCATTCTTCTCGTCGGCAGCAATGATGATGTCGTAAACATGTCGGTTGAACTCCTCAACGACGTGTACCCGCGAGTTCAAAGGCAGCTCTGAGTTGAGAATACAGCTTCGAATACCAAACTGCTCGAAGAAGAGTTTGAGCCGGTAACATCTGTCGATGTCGCTCACAAAAATAATGCACTTGCCCTTAATCAACTTGAGCTTGAAGATAACGTAGGCAAGGAGGAACTTCTCGTCTTCACCACACCTAACACTTTGTTAGTAGCTGTTCACCTACATGCGAGGATCCATATAGCTTACCTGGCCACAAATTGAGTGATACCCTCGCCCTCGGCCTCCTTTTCCTTAAGGTCCAGCAATGTCGGGTCGCGTCGGAATATTCCCTTGAGCGTGTCGACCTCTTCGGTAAGAGTAGCACTCATCATCATGACCTGAACACCCTTGGGAACTGATCGCGACAAGTTCTCTAAATCCTCACTGTAACCATAGGAAAGGACAAGATCGGCCTCATCCAGGATGAGATGTGTGAGTTTGTCGATTGACAGGGCGGACGAGTTGACATTGTGCCAGGCTGTCGCAGGGGTGGAGATGACGATATCGGGGGAGTTAGAGAGGAGGGCGCGCTGAACGGCGTTGGAGACCTTGTCGGTCAACTTTACGGTACTGATATCCTTTGCGCAGAACGAGGCAAACTGTTCGATAGCCTTGAAGACCTGGTCGGCAAGCTCGCGGGTCGGGACGAGGATAAGGGCGGCTGTGAAAGCGGTAGAATCGGTCTACAGGCGCACTTGTTAGCATACTCTCAAAAGATTGTATGTCAAATATCGTATGGACATACTTTGCGCTTCAGGATGCTGGACAGCAAAGGCAGAACGTATGCCGCCGTCTTTCCAGATCCACAGTCTGCCTTAGCAAGAACATCCTGTCCATTGAGAGCCAAAGGGATCGCCTTGCGCTGTACAAGGGTTGGCTTTGCAAACTTCTGTTGAGCGATAGCCTGTAGCAGTCTAGGATCAAGACCAAGATCGACGAAGGAAGTCTCTTCCTCTTGTTTTGGCGCAGGCTTCGTAGACTGTTCAATTTCGGTTTGCGAGGTCGTTTCGGCAGTGACAGCCTCTTCTGTCTGATCGCGCTTTCTCTTTGTCGACGGACCCATTGTGGAAGAAGATCGTTATGTGGTGACGGGCGGTTTGTGTATGTCGAAGAAAGATGGCGATTTCTCGACGGTTCAAGAGATAATCTTTCTGCTAGGTACTTTTCCTCCAAATTTCCAGCGGACTGAGGGGCATTTTCGAGGCGGATGATTACGTGATTGGCCGCAGAGCTACAGCGCTAGCGCTTTTGGACTTAGCTTGCTAAATTGAGGAAAATCGTTCAGAGTTTGAACTTTTTTTCTTCTTATCGTGCTTATCAATGCAGGCAGGTAGGCCCCTTGAACTGGCCTAACCTTCTGTGGCTGGGAATAGCTTCACGTCGTTATTATTATTGTTAGTCTACTGCTTTGCATCACTAAAAGCACGAGGACACACACCATTTGGGTTCTTATATGTCAAGCTTCGATCAAGTCACTTGTCTTCTTTGCATCTTTGCACCCAGACCACGCAAAAATAAGTATCAGTCCGAGTTTGTCACCAATCTCTAGTTCAAGTTCACTTCGCTCAATCAGACATCGATAACACCAAATCGAATCACTTTATGGAGAGACGGATAGGTCAAAAATTGATCATCGATAATAAGTATATTTATCACTCGCTCCATTCCGTTATATCCCGAATATCCCATATTTACCCTGGCTAACAAAGCTGCAAATTAAATCCATTTATCCCATATCTATAAGTTCATTTTGTTTTTTTATGCCCTTTACCACTTGATGACAGGGTTGGGGAAGTACTCATTGATGAGTTCCATATAGTAAGGCTTCAGCTTCTCAGCGTCAGGCACACCATCGCTCTTGGAGTACAAGTCATAAGGGTTGAAGGCATTGACAGCCTTGAGCATCTCATAGTCCTTGTCGCACATAAGGTGGCGGTAAGCACCCTCACGGTGCCAGGGGTAGAAGGAGTGGTAGCGGATCATAGCAAGAGCCTCGTCGGGGAGGGTGGACTGATCCTTGACGACGTGGTAGAGGTACTCATCATGGCCCCATGAGAGCATCACGTTGTCAAGACCGCAGTTGGGAGAGTAGATACCGAACTTGGTGTTGAAGTCGGGGTTGGTGGCATCGGGGTTGCCCTCAGCGAAAGTCTCGGGGTAGATGATCTTGTCAGAGAAAGCACAGCCAACGGGGAAAGTGTCGCCAACAACATCCCACTGCCCCTGTGTCTCAAGCTCAGGGAAGAAGAGCATAAGCTTGCCAAGGTCGTGGATAAGGCCAGTCAGCTGCATCCATCGGGGCTTGCCATCACGTCGAATAGCCTCAGCAGACTGCAGAAGATGCTGGATCTGAGAGAGGGAAGTATCGGGGTCAGACTCGTCAACAAGAGTGTTGAGCTTTTCCATGGCCTCCCAGATGGTCATCTCAGGACGAGGACGAGAGGCGTTGTAGAAGCGGTTGCGGGCAGCAAGGTTGTAGGCGACTGTCTGCTTGTGATGCTGCTCGCGGTAGAAGTTCTTGACTCGGTCGGTAGCATCTGCGTATTGGCGGAAGGTGTTCTTATCCTTCTCCTTGTCGAACTTGGAGGTCTCGTCGTACTTGATCACGTTGACATCGTCGATCTTGTCGGAGAGGACCTCGAGAGCCTGGCCGTCGTGGCTGGAGAAGTCGTCAATGACAGCGCTGGGGGCCATTGTGAAGTGTGTGAAATATGTGATATGTATAAGTAGAGGTGGAGTGGTAAGGGTATAAATTTTCAAGAGAAGGCCCGTGTATTATTGTTGAAGGTTGATTTGTGACTAGGAGAGAGGATGCTGAGCTCAGAGAATTGGATCTCAAAGTCGTGAGAAGGTCGTTCTTATGTAGTTGATGTCAAGTCCATAGATCGATCCTTCTCACTGAATCACATCTCATTGAGAAGATTTCACTTTTCCCGCACGGCACACCATCAGCCCTTCCCTTTTCCCTTCTTTTCCCCCGCAATAAGGAACCTGAGGCTGGGGACATGACCAATCTGCGTCATCTAAGTGGATGTTTTCTCTGTGCAACTCTCGTCGAGTTGGTGAGACCTGGCCGAGATCTGGAGAATGATGGAACTCTACGGGCAGAATTTCCAAGTTGAGAGGACCATATCGGGTTAGATCCGCCGGTCCAACGCCACTGGGACCCTGACATGTCGAGATTGGAGCTATCTACAGTTAGATCCGCCGGCCATAACCACTTTAAGCACTGGAGACGGCCTCGAAGGATAGCAACACGGCGAAAGCAGTGGAGATGTCAGACATTTACCTCAAAATGCCACGTTAATTCATCTTGCTAATTTCTTTTCTACGTCACGCGGGGTATTGACCGGGAAGATTCCCGGACTTTGATACCCTCAAGACCCTTTGCAAGCTCGTAGATTCTCGCTTGACGTGTTCTAGACCAAGCTGTCACTTAGATGGTGATATTTAGGACTCCAACTGGTTCCTTTCGACAACAGCTTCGTCTAACGGTAATCAGCAGATATTTGGAGCTCTAAGTTCAGCAATGCCAAACACAGCAATCTAGAAAGCCATTCCCAACGATGGAAACTTTAGGAAGCTCCTTCAATCCTCCTTTCTATGGGATATAAATACTATTCTACGTTCCAGAAACATATCCATTATCTTACACGCTACTTAGCCCAAGGCACCGTGCATCCTCACCTATCAACACCGCTGGATTGGGAGATGCTAGCATCCCATAAACTTCCCCATGCGTGCATTGTGATCTAGGTCATTTGTAAGAGGGAGCAAGCATAGTCCGGTCCGGAGAAGCCTGACTGCCAATTAATGTTTCTGACACGAACTATATTTAGATTTAGATTCCCACAATCGCTATCCCTACGGCTTAATACATGATCATCTCAGAAGCAGAAATCCTCTTCGCTTCACCCCACCAAGAGTTTAGTATCGGGCAGAATTGGTCTATGGTTGGCGTCTCAGTACTGATCTATTGACTTCGTGGTAATTTTGCCCGGCGGTTAAGAATTTTGAGCGTCATGCAGCGCATACGAGATCTTGGTTTTTGCGCTAAGATCATAGAGGCCGAGTCTATTTGGTTAGATCCGGAGAGCCTGACTTGGGACCACTACTGCATTTAGTAAGAGTCTCTGGTCATTGAATCATTGTGCAGCTGATATGAAACATTTATTATCAGCCTCATTCTTTATTCCCCATCACCTGATCGAGCATTGCGAATCGAGTATTTAAATGAGGTCCTATAATAAAATACAATAAACCCTCGCGCTTCGTTGTTGATCATGTGGTCTATTCTCGATTCGGCAAATAGAAACTGTAGGTCAAACTCCGTTTCTCGTTCTTCATGACGATTAATGAAGGGAGTTTTAATAATGAGAGCAAGTTACACCAAACACCGTAATCTTCCATGTTCTTGCAGTTTTTTTTTCTACCTGGGCCACTGAAATATGGCTTGTGTCTTGGATGGCTGGAAGCCTAGGTGGTATCGAGAAGCCAAACCTATACTCGTGTCATCGGCGGCTTTCCGCTCGTGTTCCACTACCTGGTAGTAAAAGCACCTTTGTCATAGTGGGCATAAGTATACATACACATCAAAAACAGAAGGCACATACTTGAATGTGCCAAAGAGATAGAAAAGCAATATGCTTCAGCATAACAAATTCTATTTCACAAGGATTAGTCAAAACAAACCCACGTTTTTACAGTTACCCTGTAGACGCACTTTGCAGAATGGGTATGCCTCTACTAGGTAGGTAGGTTGGCAATGCGTAGATTCAAAACTCACCACTTCCACAAGATGGCCCCTGATGAAATGCTTTCAACGCATGAATCTCACCACTGACTATACATACGATAAGAGGAACTGATCAACATCCAATACGAAGTACAAAACACGGGAAGTGATAGAATCAGCTCTGTTTGCTTACAGAGGTAACGTTTTACGATGATCCAAGAGGTCTAAGAGTTGAAAGAAACGGAATTTCTTAGCAACAGAAAGGATGATGCCACAATGAAACTATTGAACCTTTCCCCTGTTTCCACTTTAATCGAGAAATGTGAAGCTGAAGTGAAACTGAGTTTTTGGCTGCATGAGTTGAGGTACGTACGTGCTGAGTTGAACCTCCTCAGCCCCAGAATCTTGAGGCCTTAAACGCAGCTCCCATCGGAGCAAAACTTATTGTGTCAGGATGAAATGTAAGGAAAATGGAAAAACTGAGCCAGTGGAGGTTTCTTTGGTTTCTCAAACTCGCCTTGTGTTGAAATAATATCAAGAAGTGACAAAGCCGTGGTTGCGCTGAGAACTTTACGAGTGTTGAAATTTCTAGGAACGCTCGGCTGCCAAGAGACTTGAGTTACATCTATAAGTCTCGCACAACCTAAAACGGAAGAAAAAAGACTTTGAGCATTGTCTGTTGTCTTCTGTAACTGTCTTGGCATCTCACCCCCTCACATTGCAGTTATTATCAAAGAGCTCCGGGTCATCCTCATCACCTCATTACTCGTATGACTCAGAAGTTCCGGGTAAGCAGTGGTCAGTGAGTACGTTTGATGCGTGACAAGGATAAGTCAATGAACTTCAGAATGCATCTCTCCCAATAGGGAAGCACAACTGCAGGAATCGGACATCCTTGTTTATACACAAGCCTGGCCAGCAGTATGTATGTCAAAGCGGAAAACTAGCCACCATGCATGAAACATGAAACATGAAGATCTCCAGCATCAAGCCTCGTTTCGATGTCGGACCCCGAACCCGCTTGATCTATCAGGCTCGACAGGCCGGGACCCTTGCCGATGTCTCGACCGAGCCGGGCACGTCCGGAGCTCGGGAGCCACGGTATCCACCACGGTAGTTGAAACTACAAGTTAAACTCACAAGGTGACATTCAGGGCCTTGGATGTTCAGTGCGAGAGCTATTCATGAAACGTCGATCGTCTAATCACAAGCAAGCGCTCGATCGATCGATGAAACTTCGGATAGCCAAGGCAAGGATATAACTGCGAGTTGAGAACTGGGGCAAGTCGATTCGCCTATCAGCCGGGATAGTGTTATTATCCGAGATCGATTAAGTCCAAGCAGCTAATGCATTATACACATACTGTAGGTTCAGGTGACAAGTTTGATATCAGGGGTTTTCAGACTTGAATCACTCACTACTCCAACCCAAGGATCCCTGCAAGTTTGGTAAGGGCTTCCCCAGCAGCAAAATAATCAGCTGGAGCTGATGCAAATGCATTGAAATGTTTCAAACTTAGATCCTAAAGCAGAACCATACTTGAAAGTGTCTTGAGCGTCCAAGCGCAAGGAACGGTCACTCCATGACCAGTGCTCGTCTATATCTGAAAATAGCCATAGCAAAGGACGGAGCCGTCAGCCAAGGAGCAGTTGGAGCCCAGCATTCTTGTCGTTGATCGCGGTTTGTAGGATAAATGGATGCTCCAAGCTTCGGAAACTCGGATGAAAACCCCGTCAGTAATTACTGTTTTGGAAGTCGACAAGCACCCATGCATGTAGATCATCAGGGTTAAGCTTCTTGTCTTGAGAAACCCTTGTATGTATCTAACCCTGACTCCCTAGAACATGTATCTGGGAGCCTGTCGGGTACTGGGCCCGTGAGATCCTGATTCGTCGGTTCGGGATACATCATATCAGTGGAGACTCTGTAATCGCCAAGGCGCTCCATTCTGTTTCTTTGATAACAGCTGTGCTCTCTGTGCGGGAAATGAGCTCTGTCCCAACAGTTCATAAAAATCACTCGATTGCTAAGCGGCCATGGTCACTGGGCTGCCGATGCGTCTCTTTTTGAAAGTCTGCATATTCAACCGTGGATCCGATATGTCACCTTACCAACCACGAGTTGACTGGTCTGGGGTGACACAGGCCGCGGCAACTCACTGTGGCTAGATTGAGAGAATAGATGCAACGCGTCCGTCTCTGTCTGCAAGCAACTGTGGAGAGAACTTTGCGCTTTGACAATGGAGGCCCACTTCTTGGTCCGTTGTTGAATTATATCCGCATCGGTTTCACCCATGAGATGAAAATAAGCTGTTCCTTAGCGTAGCTACCGATGAAACGGCCGCTTCTAAATGTGAAAACCAGGTCATTTTTTGCATTGAGGCGCTTGGACGTGATCTGAAATTAACCCCAGGAAAACAGCATCCGAAAATGCCATGATCAGAGTTAGCTGCTACAGAACCCAGCTTCAATAGCCATAAGCTTGATGCCGCCTGGCCGCTTCTGGTTTGGCTATCTGCTAATTGGACCATCTGAAAATAGCCCAGATGTTGGTGCAAGCAATATCCTTGTTGGTTAGTCTCTTTGAATTGCCAGATACAGTGTGCTCTAGGACGAGAGCTATCTTAATGCCACGTGAAGGTGCTTGTTGGAGTCCGAAATGCTGAAAGGTAGTACTAGAACTAATCCTTAAACGATGTTGGTCAGGACAGAAAGACACTTTGATATGTACTACGGGATACTGTAGTACTGTAGAGTAGTAGTCTGCGGCGACCAAAAATCACATGCGCAGGTCGCATTCACTTGGACTGAAGAATATCTGGGCAGCTGGGGAATTGCACGTAACGGATTGTCGACAAGGGCTGGGCGGGTACCACAGATCAATGAACCATGGCTGGCTGAAGTGGTATAGTCGAAGTTGTACTGTAAAGGTAGTGCTGTTGTCGGGCGCTTTCGGCTGCGCCAGAGGAATGAATGCCTGTCCTTGCGAGCAAGTTCCTTGAAAAAACTGCCTTGGGATATCCATATTCGCCTAGAATCGACGGCGATTTGTTTTTGTTTACTGTACCTATTAGCTTGCATGTGTGGTATTGCACGAGGATGGCTGAACCTATCACCGAAACGGCGTCGAGGCTGACATGCTTGGATCCAATGGATGGTGATCAGATCAAGCCAAACCCTTCGTCATCCTGTGGCGTGAACTGGACTGCATGTGCATCTCGCTCGCAGACAGTGCAGCCCCTCATTAAAAAAATTGGTTTCTGAGGGTGTGATGTCAAAGGTCTCAACTCTAGTGAGTCTACGCAAGAGATGACAGGTGCCATTTTGCACAACGGCATGGTTCTTAGCACAGCACTCACCAGCCCGTCAAAACCTTGCTGAGGAGGGGTTATTGTTACACCAATCCCCTGTTCGCAAAGTCAGCCAGGAACCACCCTCTTCAGGAACGTCTCGATGGCACAATAGTAGGAGAGATCCGTGCGCACAACCATAAGTGCAAGTGTTGTTTTCTCTCTCCGCCGCAGCTGTGCAGACATGAGAATATGCCCTCTATGATAACGTAACTCAACGCTCCTTAATAAGCTAGGGTCTCGATAAATCCACAAAGCTTAGCTTGGGTAGGATAGGAAAAAAGGACACGCTTTCTCCCCGAGATTGCCTGGACACACCACCGCGTATGTAGATGGAATGGCTGGCTCCTCCCGAGAGGGCAGTATAGGTAGTACAGTAACAAATCGCTTATGTCTGCAGAAGGTGTTGCGGAGAAAGCCACCTTGTAGAGATTAGTCACAGTCAAGTATTATCCTCTAATGTGCATCACATCGTCAGCGTTAGCAACACTGCATTGTGACCCGGCCGGGAGACTCGGGCCCGCCAAGTTATCCAAACCCAGCCCTACGGAGAATATCCAGGCGATGGGATCTTGGAATAGCAATGTGAATGGTCTTGGCTTTGAACAAAGTCCAGTCCGGTCCCTGGAACTGGGCCATGGTGTAATCCAGGGCCGGTTTCATGTCCAGAACAGCCACATAGCGTGGGTGCCACGGACGCTGTTGTGCACAGGCAGATGGGCTTGTGAACTTTGTCTTCCCTAAGAGTTGGAGACTATTGTAAGCTTAGGCCGTTGTCGATTCTCTCTCCGATGCATTGCGGATCATTTCCCCGTCAACCCAGCCTTGACGTTGCATTCTGGAGCGGGGTTGGGTAGCTTACGCCCAACAGTGATAGAACGAGTACAGTGCAGTGCCAATATCCGAAGTTGATGGAGGGATCGTTGGAACGGCATCGCATAGCCGTTGGCTCAAGTGCAGACTTTGTTCAATAAAGTTGATGCTCTTGGCTTAGTTGCCCATGATTAGCTGAGACTAAAGGCCCATTAGCGGCTCCTTAACCTTCGGTTACCACTGATCATTGTCTATCGGCGCCCTCCGATCGTAGTTCGTCTAGTTTGCAATACTTCCTCAGCCACTGGAGAATGATGTTTCTCCACCTGTGGAGCAAAACCAGCATCCCAACGACCTAGGCCGATTCCTGGAAGAGAATAGAAATTGATGCGGGTGCCAGTCGATCCGGGAATACGAAGGTAGGCTTGCGTGGGACCAGGAGGCTGGTAGGCTGGTTAGCTTAATTGCTCCAGTCCTAAATACAAAGTCCATAGCTGGCAATCTTGGTAATGCATCCACAGTACCATACCGTACAGTAGCGTTGTAAGCAGTGCTGTTGGCGAGCAGCGGACCAACTGCTGAGAGAGATTCACTGCTTCAACGGGAAAGGTTTGATCAGATGTTACTCTCGCTTACTTCGTAAAGATGGGTGTGGTCAATTGCCAGCCAGCCCATCTCTCTCAGCTCGCAGCTACCTGAAATGCAAAAGCCACCAGACAGCAACCAACTGCTTGTTTTTCGCTTCCACTTTGTTTTGCCTCTTCCTTTGCTCTTCAGACTTCTTTTCTTAATTTCGACTGTTCTGTTCCTGCAGGGTCCTACCGCCGCCACTTGAGGGACCAAGTATCTGAGTCCCCACGGCCCAGAAACACGCAGGAACAGTGCGTTATCTGCCAGACCTGTTGTGGTTGTTAAATACAGTCCTGTGATGCCTTGTGGATAAACTGAAACAGAGCTTTAGAGGTTGTGCGGAGGCGCAACGGTCGCCGCCCATTTTCCAGGAACTCGGCAAACCTTGAATCTGTGGCTCACTGAGGAAATAAGGTCTGGACTCAATTGCGCCAAGGAGCGCCATCAACGATGACCCTTGATCATCGTCGTTATGCATGCATTCTGTCGCTGAACGGTGGCGTCAGTACCACTGTATTGAACTGCTGCCGGACACATTTCTAGCCAACTTCAAAATCAGTTAGCCGACTCATCAGAGTCCAGAATCACTAGCCACCAATGACTCTGGTATGTTGAGGGTCCAACGAATGGAGCCGTCACTTATCAGGATCTGCAGTACAGAATACCGCCGTTGAAGATACGCGAATACGGTACGCCAAAACAACCGCAGCTACACAAGACCCAAACTGTACCTGTTGTTCTCTTGTGCTTGTATGTATCTTATTCTGCATGTGCGTCTGGTTGGCGTTTGGCCTGTGATAATATGTTAGAGATCATCAGGTTCGACGATGGGAAGGGGATGATCAACCTCCCAGATGTCTCCCATTACCGGGTAGTCTCAGATCAACCATGGTGCGTAACTGAGCCACAAGCTTGTTCTGCGCCATGCCAAACAGACGTTAACCTCATCTTGAAATCGACGCTTGAGTTCATCGCTGCCGTCGGAAAGCTTGCTGATCATCTCAACCACCAGTTTGTCTCTGGACTGTGACTAGCTACTTAAAAAAATGTCCATGTCTTGCTAGTCTTGAACGAGGTTCGCGGTTTGAAGTTTTTTGATCAGCTTGGTCTAAGCTTAGTCCCTGGTCTAGCTCCAAAATTCGGATGTAGGAAGACATGGGCCGGGGCCTGGGGTCCATGTAGCTTGCCAAGGATCGCCTTCTCTCCAACACACTATTGTGTGTTCGTTCATTAAAGTCTTCGGCCGAGTAGTGAGCGCCTAACATCCAGGCCGCTTGTGCTCGGCCGTTGTCGGCTTGCTATGCAATGCAACGCTCTTTGACTATCGCGATGAGGGGACAGCATAAGCATCGATCGCCTTCCAGGCCAGTAGGCGTACGCGAATCCAGATCAATCATACCCAAACGCTGGCTTGCGACGCCCGGGCCGCTGCTTCTTTTAGAGACTCAGCAGATTTCAGAACAGCCCACGGATTTCACCGTTTCTGCCCAGTTCGATACATGCCACACCAGTTGGAACAAGGCAATGTTGCCACACGAAGGCTTGAGCATTTGAACCTTTCTTTTGCGACATGAATTGGGGTTGTCAGGCCCAGAATATGCAGATCAACGTGGCTCTTGATGGTGGCCGAAAACTATTGGGACATGGCCAAGTCTTGTCTGGAACAAACGTTAGCATCCATATACCAGGAGTAAGATAATTTAAACGCCACCGTGCCTGTTTCCAGGTCTAACGGCCTGCGGATTTCCGTACTTAGCTTGAAACCCATTCATTCCAAGACAAAATGAGACGGATGGCGGAGTCTTGAGCACATCACATCTTGCTCCCCGTAAGCTTTAGCCTTGGTTCAAGTTGGTTGACATGTTGAGCGTCGGTGTCCAAGAGCCATGGATACCCTTCGCGCCTCTAGGAAGCTGGAGCAGAACTCGGCATCTTTGAGGGGGACGTGGGCCAAGAGCAGTATCCGAAAGGACTCCGGGCCAATAAAATGAAGGGTATCTGAGAGCTTGAGGGGCTTGACGCTGACCCTAGCAGCCCGCAGAAGCAATGGCAGGCGATTTTTTGAAGCTCTCCCACTTTGATCGAAAGTCTATTTTCCCCTCACGGCTGGCCTGGATTATGCCGTTCTCTGTTTGAGCCTAGCCAGGTGTGCTTGTCTAATATGCCCGGGGTCTTGTTTTGGTGGCTGAGCTGGGATGAGAGCTGCCGTGCATATTTGATGGACCCCGTTCCCCGAAGAAGTGTCGACAGAGCGTACCGTAAGTCCTTTGTAAGACCTAGCTGCAAAGAAGTTCAGACCAAACCTGTCATATATTCCGCGGAGTCCCCCCTTCTTTGAATCGCTAGTCCATCCTCCTTCACTTCAGTCTTCTTATATTGGTGCTTATAGCATCCCATCTTTGTCTTGCTGTATGAGCAGCTATACCCAACTGCCCAAGGATTAGCTAAAACACCAACACTTGCCCGGCTCCTGGATACCTCCGTCTCAAATCTGTTGAGAAGCCCGATCCAAGAAATAACTGCACTCTGTTCCACGGAACAGACAATATCACTTCTGATGGCTGCCTTTGTTCACTCTTATCCTCACACCATGGATCTCCCATTTGGAAATCCCATGAATGTCATGACTGCAACTCCCTCGCCAGGATATATCATGACTCCCTCCCCTTATTATACCAGAACACCATCGCCAACAAATCGAGGCAATATAGGATACCAACCTGCTCTTAATCAAATTCAAGACCCTTCCTTTTTTGAAGAGGCTATGGGCGGCTCCCCCCTTCCCCAAGAAATGGCTCTAGGCATTATGCAGCCGCCCTTTCAGTATAGCTCCGCACCCAATGCACCCAATGATTATCTGCCCTCACGGGTGATATTGCCAAGCACCGAGACCGAACAAAAGCCCGTTAGTCGGGCTCGAAACCGGAAGCCGTCTCAGTTAAGCATCAGCACTTCAAAAGAAGTGAGTGCCCCAGTACCTGCACCCAGCTCTCCCAAACAGAAGAAACGTGGCCGAAAGCCCAAAGGAGGAGCCAAGGATTCGGGAAAAGCTCGCGAGGAGATTGAGCTTGATGAAGACGACCTTCCCAAGGACCCACGACGGCGACGCATTCTTGAACGTAATAGGATTGCTGCGACCAAGTGTCGCCTCCGAAAACGGGACGAAGCATCTGCTCTTGCCTCCCAGGAACAGGCCATGGAAGACCAGAATCGATATCTTTCCTCATGCTTTGACTCTTTGACAGCTGAGATATACCATCTGAAGACGCAATTGCTGCAACATACGGACTGTAACTGCGTTCTCATTCAGAAATACATCGCCAATGAGGCCAAGAAGACAGTTGATGGCCTGCTCTCTTGTTCATCAGCCTTTCAACCCGACAATGACCCCATGAGTCCATATCGCCGAGGCTCATGCAACAGCGGCACCAGCCCCACGGAGTCGTTGGGTGTCCCTACCCCAGAATTTGAAGGAGTCTCCCCGACATGGTCACAACCTTTTCAAACAGGCCATGCATCTTCATCAGATGTTAGCGAGGAAATTTTCGAGGTGCCGATAGACCACTACCACAAAAGCTCAATCCAAATGCATGGCCAATCGCTGGCCAGCATGACACCACTTCATCACCATGAATCTGAGGTATTTGTTGGTATGGGGCCTCCACCCCAGCACGTGGAAGGGATCAACTGGAATCCCTCTTGGGGTTTTTAGTAATGATGCTATGACCTTTTGCCACCTTTTTTAAATAACATGACGAGTTTAGGTGAACTTGGCCTACTGAAGGTTGTCTGAAACAAAAGCTGTCCTGCACATAGGAGCATGTAAGAAGGCGTTATTTCGATTGGGGGTGGGACTTTCTGAGCGTTCTGTATATGAGGGAGGTTAGCTATTGTTATTACTTTCTTATCTAGAAATCCAAAAGCTCATAGAGCAACATTTTCATACTAAGGAAAAAGGAAACAGACTGTTACATGCTTAGTGAATTGGCTAGTCATGACTCATGCATACGTCGTGTTGTAGTTGCTCTTGACTTACACATCGAGGCTTAAGACTATAAAGTGATAGCTATGTTAAAAAAGAGATAGTGGTAGTTCCTCTATTAATTGCCTCGTCGTTCATCGCCTGCCTCTATCTTGATAAACGAAAGGAGTGTAATATCGTGGTGTACGCCTGCCCCACTGGTTTTGGCGATTTGATGGCCTTTCGCGGCTTATAATATTGCAAGGCCGTATCAGATGCGTGAATGCAAGGTAGATCGCTGCCCCTGCAGTTAATCGAACGTCTGCACTGCAAGGGAACATGCCGAATGTAGTGATGGCATAAGAGTGACCCACCAGGTTGGCCGGCCAGATTTTCACTTGCCACAGCCAATCTGTATGTCATGGTTATAAATTGAAGAGACTGATGTCAAGATCCACGGGATCGGATGGGGTTGATGAGTCCATGGAAGGCGCTGAACACCTCGCTCGACTCATAGGTGAGCACAGAGATAGATGCTTCATTGGGAGTGAATTTCAACCTCCTCCTTGATCATCTGCAATAACAGGCTGATTATTGTGTAGTTCCTGGATGCTGGCTATGCTTTCAGCGGTAGATGATTTGCATAATCGAGATCACATCAGCTCAGGTCTCGATGATTCAAAAAACCGCTTGGTTGTCTCGATTGTTGTTCGGCCAGTCATGTGATAGGTGAAAGACGGTTTAGTACCTGATATGTCTTACACCTGGGTCGTATGGTTGTTGAGAAAGTTTGGATGTTGCGGGGAGTTGTGAGTGCGCGAACCCCTGGGGCTGGGTCTGTTTAGTTTGAACTGACAAGAGGTGGAGAGAAATTGATAGGCGCGAGGTCAAGTGATCGCATGAACTGGATTGAGCCTCAGCTGTGACTGGGGTTGTGGCCGGGGTCGGGGCTGGCTGCAGGTCGTTGGAGATCTCCCCAGCAGTCGGTAATTCAGCGGTGACAGCATCATGCTACCCTGCAACGTCGCTGCTGGCCACAATTTCAGGGGTTCCATTTGCGAGGCGATCCAAGTCATTGAAAACTGGTTATACGCCAATCAGCCTCTGCAAGGCGCGTGAACCGGTGAAGATGGCCAGACTTGAGTGGGTATGGCCTATCTGGATAACGACTAAGGCACCCTTGTCGTGTGTTAAGGAAGTATGCCCCTTGAGAAGTTGAACCACATCTAACTTGGCCCCGAATTATATTTCAAGTCGTGTAATTCTGGGGACCTCGGGTTCGTTCCTTCTCCTGTTTGTTGTGTTGCAATCCAATTGCAACCAAATCGAAATTGTTCTTCACTTTCCAGAATTAGCGGCGCCTAACGAACAGGAATTATACGTCTTTCCAACAACCTACCAACGTGTATGTCACCCAGCTTCTCAAAGCAACAAACAACCGCCAATCCTCCCCGCAAGTATCGAGGTACAAGTGTTGTTGGTTGCTGTTCGGAAGTTTTCTCTGGCGGTCACTTTACACCAAGCGGAATTCGTTGGGGGAGGAATTAGGCGAAGTAAATTTCGTCAAAGTCAAAGAAGGGAGGCGCCTATCGAACATATCGCTTACCGACATCAGACATCATCACCTTCTCCTCGTGACTCAATTGATTGCAAGGAAACAACTGGAAGTAAGCGGTTTCTTTGGCGCTGTATTCGGAAGGTTTGGGGGCGGATTCCGTATGGGATTTACCAATTGAGCGCGTGAAGAAACAGACTTCACCGCTGACAAGTCACGACTGCCTACCTCACCTGAGGTTCACCGGAGGTTCAAGTGTCTTGTGTTACCCAAACACACAGGACAACATCCGATTGCGCATCGCACCTTCCCGCATATCAACCAAACCGAGACAATCTGGTAGCTGCAAGCAGCTGAGTTGCCTCATTGTGTCTTGAGGAAAGAAGGAAGCAGCCCAGCGCAAACGCAAACAAAAACGTGACGTTCCACCACTTTTTTGTGATTCTCAAGCCTTAACTGCACTTCTCTACCCTCAATTCATTTTCAACGTCGGTTCCCGCCATCATTACACATCGGGTTACGACCGGTGAGTGCAGTCTTCGTTCGTTACAGGATTGAGAGGTTGTCTTCTTTTCATCCCTTGTCGTTCACTTTCTTTCCAAGGCCCCATCACACGCTCGTTTTTGACCACTTTGTGCACCGGCTTCCATATCGTCAACCTCACTCATCCATCAGAATCCTCCATATAATCTCGGCCAACCTCATCTGGAAGCCCTAGAGCTTCGTCTTCTTGGTCGATGCAGATGCTCGATCCAAACTTTGGCATGATGACGGCCGCCTCACCAACTGAAAGAGCCTTGGTGATCCTGTACTACTTGTATCCAGCCCTTATTTTTACCTACTTCTTCTTCGCCTCTCTTGTTTCGGCTTGTACAGTTCACTCCTCTGACAAAGCTGAGCGTAAGAAGAAATGTCCCAATCGAAGATTTACAGTTATCTTCTACTTCCTTTGTATTCTAACATACGTCGCCCAATTACTTCTTCTTGGGACCAAGGCAGCTCTCTCACAAAACTGGCCAACGGAGGATCATATCATTATTGGGCATCTGGCCTGCATCCTAGCTTTTGGGGTCCAACTCAGCCATTGTCTCGACACTGAACATGGCCCCTTCTACCCGTTCATTGGGTCTTGGCTGCTTGGTTTGTCTTTCGATATTGCCATCACCGTATTGTCCGCAGCCCTGGGACTGTTCTCACCGTTCCGCATTTTTACTATTTTTGATAGTGTTAGCATCGGTATACGTTGTCTGTCTTTGATCGCACTCGCTAGTTTGTTCGCTGCTGGTTCCTCGGCCACAACAGAATCCGACGAAGAACAGGAACCATTGTTACCCAAAACCACAAACACCTCGCCCGATAGCCCTGCCAGCCAGGAATCTGGATATGGATCAACTCTTCAGGTTGAGGAAGAAGGTGAAGAGGCTCCAGAGTATAGCTGGGAACGCCGTGAGAGGGAGGCCAAAGAGGCCATGAAGAAGAGGCTTGAGGAAGGTGGCAACTGGTTCGAGTACGCCAAAGGTTTCAAGGTATGAAGTTCAACACCCGCAGCCTACCACTTTCTCTCTCCATAAAGCCATTTCCATTCTGTATTTGTAGAATTATCTTGCTAACTTATACAAGGTTCTGTTTCCGTACATTTGGCCTGTTGGCAACGTGGGACTGCAACTTCGTGCTGCAGCTGTGTGTCTGTGCCTATTCGCATCCAATGCTCTTCATCTACTCATTCCCCGCCAGACTGGTATCATCATGGATAGTTTGAACGGTACTGGGAATAGCAATCCTTGGATCGCTGTCATCATCTTTGCAGTGCTCCGCTTAGCTGCCTCCGAATCTGGTATTGAGCTTGTTCGACAGTGGCTATGGGTTCCTGTTAAATATTATTCCCATGATGCATTGACACGAGCAGCCTACTCGCACATGATGCATCTTTCGGCTGATTTTCACGACTCGAAAAGCTCATCAGATATGATGATGGCAATCTACGGAGGTAGTGCGGTTTCCAATGTCATCGAGAATGTTTTGCTTTACGCTGTGCCCATGCTTATCGATATGGGTGTGGCTATTGTCTACCTTTCCATCACATTTGGCCCCTACGAAGGACTCATTACTGTATCTACCGGTGTCTTCTTTCTTCTCATTGCTAGCAGACTTGTGGCCAACTCCAAAAAGGCAAGCCGCAACCGTGTCAATGCACTTTATGAGGAACACTACGTGCGTCAGTCAGGCTTTCTTGGATGGCAGACTGTTAGTGCTTTCAATCAGATCGGCTACGAAGACAATCGGCACGCTAATGCAGTCACCAACCGCTGGCTTAGAGAGCAGCAGTATGTGCTTGGGTGGTATATCTCGATCGGATTTCAAACTCTGGTCCTTACGTCTGGTCTTCTCGCCAGCGCCTTCCTGGCAGTTTACCGTATCAAGGCGGGTCATGCAACACCCGGACAATTTGCAATGCTCTTGATGTATTGGGCACAGTTGACATCACCACTTCAATTCTTCGCGAAATTGGGTAAAAACGTCAGCGACGACTTCATCGACGCTGAGCGCTTGCTGGATATCATGAGGACCCAGCCATCAGTTGAGAATCAGAAAGGGGCAAGACCTCTGAAGTTTGTGGCCGGTGAGGTCAACTTTGAGCGGGTTTCCTTCAGCTACGACAAGAAGAAGGGCATCGTCAAGAATGTCAGCTTTCATGTCCCTGCTGGGCAAACCGTGGCTTTCGTTGGAGCTACCGGAGCAGGAAAGTCTACTCTGATCAAACTTCTAGATCGGTTTTACGATGTGGGCGATGGCCGTATTTGCATCGATGGCCAGGATATACGGGACGTTGATTTGTTCAGGTAAGACAAGCTTATACCCTACCCAGTGACGGCCTCCACTGAAACAACTAGTCTCCGTGATCGAATTGGGGTAGTTCCCCAGAACCCAATCTTGTTCGACGACACGATCATGAATAATGTACGATATGGCAGGATCACCGCGAGTGACGAGGAAGTTTTTGAAGCGTGCCAGGCGGCATGCATTCATGATAAGATCAAAGGATTCACTCATGGTAAGACAATATCGAATGTCGTCCATAAAATCACTGCTAACTTTGAACAGGTTACAAAACACGGGTGGGAGAACGTGGCGTGTGAGTGAAAGCCGACTTACTCGAGAGGATTATGCACTGACTTGCTAGGAAACTGTCTGGCGGCGAGCTTCAACGCATTGCAATTGCTCGAGCAATGCTGAAGAAGCCAGATATTGTACTGCTCGACGAGGCGACCAGCGCCGTTGATACCGACACAGAGCAGCAGATCCAAATATCCTTTAAGAGATTATGTCAAGGCCGGACTACCTTCATCGTCGCGTAAGTCATTACATGGTAAACTTTCTCCATATGTGCTCTAACGCAATCAGTCACCGTCTTTCTACGATCATGAATGCAGATCGAATCATCGTAGTCGAAAACGGCGAGATCCTTGAGCAAGGCAACCACGACGAATTAATCGTGGCTGGGGGGAGATACGCCGATCTTTGGTCAAAGCAAGTCTTTGTGCGATCCAAAGAGGAAGACGCTGGTACCTCGACTGGTCAAGCAGGATTTGTTAACGACCTATCCTCGGAACAGACCAGAACCGAGCTGTCGAGGGTCAACAAGCCGACCACAACAACCAAGGGAGAGGGGACTTCATCCAAGGTCAAAGATAGTGGAAAGGAAGTGGCCGTTACCCCAACGCGCAAGCCAGAGGTAGTTTCAGCCGAAGAGAATTAGTCTTTGGTGATTCTAACCTCTACTTGTAGGGAAGCCGGCTGAATCCTGTTGCTGCTACGTTTACCCCTCGCCGATTGGCCAAGATCAGACAATCTTTGGAGACTGAGACTTCTGAGGCATCAAGCAGCTCAACTGTGCAAGATGGATTGATGAATATGAGCTCGCAAACCAGTCGACAGTGGTCTGACGAGGTTGCCGAACAAGAAGCTTTGGCAAAGCCGGTCACTGATGGTCGACCGTAGGAAAGTCGAACAGTTCCAGATTCCAACGAAAAAAAGCAGGCTTTTATGGCTGCAGTCGGTCGTGCTCTGAAGAACAAAAGCGTGAAAGAAATTGGTGACAGTGAAAACGCGGAGTGTAAGTGCGGAAGCCCAAATTCCTGGGTTTTGCTAATCTCACCAGCGCTGGCCACAGTTGCAGGTGCATCCGCGGGTACAATGGAGCAAGACGCTGTCGAGAGCCAGGTTTTTGAATACAAGCTCCCATACTACTCTCGACGCACCCAGTCGAAGAGTGAGCCATCTCAGGCGTCACACGGTTCCGAAGTTGCGGATTTTGACGATGCAGCAGACAAGCCAAGGTCTCCGGTAAGTGTTGAACAAATTCGTACTCAGCCACTCATTGTTCCTGACACGGGCAGATGCATCGCCGAGTGACACTACCTCCCATGAAGACCAGTGCAGGATCTCAGATTCCTGTTCCCACTGAGCATAACCGAGCGCCGTCTTCTACGTCCCAAGCGGCCACTGGCCACCGGGACAACCAAGATCGAGGGTCGTTCGAACAGCAGGTTGAACAAAGTGCCCAACTCACTGCGAGAAGCATTAGTATGGCCGGTTCATCGTCAAATTATCAGAATCCACAAGGCAAAGGCAATACGGTGGCCAAAACAAATCTCAACGGTAGCGCCAAAGCCAAAAATATCGAGGCCACAGAACCTGGAAAGGACACTGTCGCTTCCAGCCCACGTCGTGGTGGTCGCGGCAGTCGACGAGGGCGAGCCTCTTGGTATCGTGGCCGACGTGGCAGGGGAAACTATCGGGGAGGCCCACAAGGTGGACGAGCAGGCTGAAGTTTGTTTGCCATGAGTATCGCCACGTATTGCGGGAATATTTTCAAGATTATGGCAAACTCATGATAGAGATTATGAAGATGGACAACGCATCGCGGGGACAATTCAAGTATCAACATTATGAGCACATGATTTACCGACTAAGGAAAAGGACTATAGTTGGGGTGTAAAACATAATTAGCCATGAACAGATAGACATAACTTTAATGCCACCAGCTACATATTTCAAACTTGGCCAGCATAAATGGATGTGTTCATCCCGATAAAGAGGGTGTTGAGAAGAGGTGCTGGCTTCATGGCTCTAGGCAAGAGATCATTTATTTACCCCTAAGAGTACAGACACGGCACCTTCAAGCCATAGACAGCAGTCTCTTCATATATCCGCAATAACAGTTTGAGTGGCAGTAAAGAGTTAATGCCTGATTTTGTCAATTGATGCCAAAGCCTAGATCAAGTCCTCGCTTTTCCGGCTCAAGCCATAGCTCCTTTGGTAGATGATTTAAAAATCGAATCAACTCCGCTACCGCATTCTCAACCCTACCAAATATAATCTTAGCATCACCTTGTATACTCTCTCCTCTATGCATCCTTTGAACTATAAATCATGTCAGCATCGTTGTCAGTATCTATCTCTCGAGGCTCAACCCACGAGCCTCTAAGTCCCCGACCAAGTAACCGAGCTGTGACTGTATTGTAGATCTAGTGTGGTCCTGGTTACGAAATTTGTAGTCGAGGGATATAGTACATGTTAGATCGCGATCTGCTCCGTAGCTTACACCCCATCGGTAGAAGTCTTGACGAGTAGCCAAGACGTCGGCTTGCGAAGGGGAGGTTTGTTTGGGACTGGAAGGTTGTTGCTTTATCTCTTGAATAACTGTATCGAAATGGGCAATGCATTTCGAGAAGAGTGTATAAATGCTAGTATCTCGAGCCATGGTTATTGGATTTTGATTGACTGATCTCTTTAAAGTCAGGCAGGGGAAGACAAGACTGTCCTTGAGACCTGGCCCCTTTTATAGACACGAAATGAAGAACGAAGCGGCATCTTGACGTTCATCATGCTGTCGATAATCACTGTCTAGTAAAATAAGGCGAGAAAATTTTATCATGGTGTTACCGTCTGTGTGACCCTCTCACTGAGGTTTATAACGATGCTGAAGAGTCGGTATAAGTGAAGCACCTACGATACTTCTTTGCAGTTCAAAACTGAGTCAATGGGAGATGCAAGAACGAATACCATTCTTACCTAGTGTGTGAGAGACAGATATGAAACGAGTGAACGCAATTGGCGGGCCATGAGAGTGATGCTTGGCTTCAGCCAAGACACTGAAGCTTACTTATGTGACTGGCCGTCCATCAAAGATCAACATTCTCAGTTGATCAAAGGTGAATAGAACAATATTTGTGCTCGTGAATTCGCAGCACTTATGAATAACTCTAACTCTCCGCACATGACCTCCCAATATCGCCTCGAATAACATCTGACTGAGTATTGTTGCGTATCACAAACACTCTTTAAAACTAGGTACGTAGGTAGTTTAACAACCCCCGCTCGAAAACTAAGTGATTGACTGATGCAACACATATGCTCTATCAAGCGTTCTAGAAACCCTTATCATGCAAAAGTTGCCATCTTTTGTCTCAAGACGAGCCCGATGACTCCACAAAGTCCGATCACGCAGCGCCACCTCTCAACCGCTCTCACCGACTGTGAGACCTCGCTTCTGGGAAACGGATTTTATCAGCTGCCCCTCCATCGGGAGTGGCTTCCGATCCGGTCGTGGAGATTTATAGGGCGTGGTTGCAACGCTAGAATCTGAGTCTGGATGCACCCTTATTTCCTAATCTGTTGTTAGCTTGGTGTTTGTGTAAGTGGCTAGCTAGGTCATGTAAAAGAAAAAGATTTAATGTTGCGGGACCACTCCCTTTAAGCATATATACTACATCGGGCACCTCTCTATGAGAAGAGACACGGAGTACCGACAGAGACTTTGATCATGATCAATTCAACAATCGAAGAGAATGTTCAGCGGAATAGTTTTCAGGTCCAGGAGAATGCCAATTGGGCGGCATTCGGCCTCGATCCTATCACGGCTACCGTATCGAACATCAACGCAGACGCTGAAGCGCAGCCCGAAGCAGACTCGAGGGACGACGTTGAGAAAACAGTTAGTGCATGGGTCTGCGTTCTTGGATCTTTTCTATGTTTAATACCCACATTCGGTAAAATCTTCTGCCACCTAGAAACGGGATCTAGACTGACATTCCCGTAGGCTTTATGAATTCCCTTGGTACAGTCCAGACGTATCTGAGCATGAACCAGCTCCACGACTACACTGAAGGCGAAGTAGGATGGATCAGTGGTCTATTTCTCTTCCTCTCTTTGATTCTCAATGTCCAAGTCGGACCTATGGTCGATGTCCACGGGCCCAACATCATCGGTCCAGTTGGGGCTGTTCTATACGTGGCCATGTTTCTTCTCATGGCTGAGTGTCACAACTACTGGCACTTCATGCTCTGTTTAGGCGTGTTCGGAAGTATCGGCGCTGCTATGACCATGGTTGTCGCCATCGCCATCGTAGGAAAGCTCTTTGTCCGCCAGCGCGGTCTCGCCATGGGCATTACCCTCGCAGGATCATCTATCGGTGCCGTGATATTCCCAATCATTCTACGATCTACATATCCAAATCTCGGCTGGCAATGGTCAATGCGAATTATGGCATTCATATCAGGTGGCTTATTACTCCCAGGTGTTTTCTGCTTCATCCCCTTCAACAAGATCTACAAATCATCCACAGGAGGACAACCAAGCCCCAAGAGCTCAACACTCAACTTCACAGCCTTTAAATCGCCGGCGTTTTGTTTCGTCACGGCCGGTATCTTCATGTTCGAGTTTGTCATCTTCAGTATCTCGGGTCTTTTGCCCTCAATTTCTACGAGAGTCGGCTTCACTCCCGAGAACGGATATACCCTTCTTGCTATCGTTGGGGCGGCGAGTACCTTCGGCCGAATCATTCCCGGCATCATTGGAGACAAACTTGGACATTTTAATGTTCTCCTTGTTGCTTTGGTGCTCACTGTCATCTTCATGGGAGCGTTGCTTGTTCCTTTTGGTACAAAATCAGCTACCGCTTTGTACGTTTGGTCTGGTCTGTGGGGATTCGGGTCCGGGTCATTTCTCTCCATCACGCCAGGTCAGTATTCGAGAATCGTTATTCTGCAGATAAATGTGGCTAAAGTAGAGCAGTATGTATGGGTAAAACATGTGAGGCCAAGGACTATGGTCGCTACTATGGTACGTTCCACCCTTATATGAATGGCCCCAACTAACCACCAACAAAGGCATGATGAACTTTGTTACCGCATTCGCTTTACTCATCGCCCTCCCAGCAAGTGGTGCCATGCTTGAAAACATGGGCCCTCAAGCTCTCGCTGGTATGTTTACCGCCATGACGGCTGTTGGAGGAGCTTGTTACCTTGCTGCGCGAGCTCTCCTCATTGGCAGATGGTTGTCTCCAACGACTATCATCTAATCCCAAACACTTTTGTGATAGCATTGCTTGGTTATGGCTATTGGCTTAATGGCGTTTACTTCAGTCTTCTCTTCAGAGGAAAAAGGTTTCAGGCTTGGGCTACGGCTCATGGGAATAAAATAAGGATACCCAATATGGCACTTTATGATATGAGGGCATTGGCATGGCGGAGTTGTAAATTGTACTGGAGTTTCGTTATGCTTTAGTCTTCATATGAACCCTTGATCGCCGGTTAAAAAGACGCAGGCCCCAGAGCAGGATGGAAGCAATGCACCATAGCCATCACACCCCTTCTTTAGAAACATTCCTCATCGAAAACCCCAATTCAAGCAGACGAACCATCAGCGAATTCGTCAACGGAATCTCCCTCTCTCCAATTCTCTGCGCCTTAACCTCGTCCTCGGTCGCCCACACAAAATCCCGATGCTCCTTTGGATCCAACTTCACTACGCCCGTGTTCACAACATCCACCTCAAAGCTAAACTTGCAGTAGAATCTCTTCCCCGTGCGGTTCGTAAATACAGCCCCAGGCTTTCCTCCCATTCCATCGGGGATAACATGCCGAATGTGACGAAGCTCAAGACCTGCTTCCTCCCAGAGCTCTCGCGCACAGCCGTACAGAACAGAATCATCGGAATCGTCACAAGCGCCTCCAGGAACCTCCCACTTGTTGGGCATGCTGTCATCTGGGGCGCGCTGAAGCAGAAGAATTCGGTTGTGGGCATCAAAGACGAGGGCGCCTGTGGCGAGGGAGTCCCATGTTTTGTGGTTGGTTTGGAGCCATTCACGATGGTTGACGTTCCATTCTGCGACAGACTCGTCGAATGTGAATTCAAAGTCGGGAGTCGTGGCTTCTGCGTCTTGATGTTCTGCCATTTTGTGATGTTGTTTGTGGGCGAAATGAGTTGCTGAGATGAGGCTAGTAGTGTGAGTGTGAGTGTGAGTGTGAGTGTGATTGTGAATGTGAGTGTGAGTGAGGGTGTGAGAATGACCCTAAATTGGACCTGCGCTAACGCCTCACATCTGCCTGGCACTGCTCACAGGCAACAACAACAACAACAACAACAACAAAATAATAATAAAAGAGATGTCATCGCAGATCTAACAATACTTAATTGACCTTTTAGCATCGCCGCCTTATTCATTACAGGGTTAGGTGCCAAAGAACAAACCAGATTCGACTTCCCTGCGGGCCAATCTTGTAAGTAAGATATCCTCAACCAACGATTATATCTTCATAAAGGCGATACTATCTTATACCCTAATAATCTAATATTAGGCCATCTCTTTATAGACTTTATCAATCATTTCTTCTATGACCCCAAGACAGGCCCAGTTCTCAAACTTCTTCACTTTCTCACTCACCAGGGACAGACAAATCGATCATACACACTTTCTTATTTTACTCTAACATATCAAGGCCACCTAAAGTCCTATTTAACATGGCCCATACACCAGGGATAGCCAGCAGTTTGTACATGAACGAGATTTCACACCCAATCTCGCTGAGGGCCGACGTCATCCCATTTTCTCTGAAATGCAAAGCTTATTGCCTTTCGTCTTCTCAAAAATCCCAACATATTCCATGTATATCACACTCAGGTACCAATCGTCCCTCTTTGTTGAATTGAATGTGGGCAGGCCATGTCAACGAGCCTCAAGGTGTTTCCCCGACGATCAGTCGTTCCTACGACATCGGATCCATGGGTGCTCACGGCACTTCCCTGTGCCATTTGTGCTTAACCACATCATATCGCCATCATGATAAACCCAAAGCCAAAGCTTATCATAAAGGTAGGCTTCAAATGTCTTTGTACCGACATCAAAGCTGTTAACAAGACAACCACCTAACGCCTTGACGCTAAACATACAAATCAGGCCATTAATGGCCCAAGAAAACAAATTTGCAAGTAAAAAGCCTAAAACTTTTTTGTACGATGCTCACGCCAGATTGCGTGAGGCGTCCAGCCAGTACTGAAGTGTTGAAATCAGAAACAGATATCCCTCCAAGTCCTCATGCATCTCAAACGTAATTCGTGAATGCTGACACTCGGTTCTAAAGAAACGAAAGTGTACGAATGCCTCAACGCATTGGTGTTCATACATGTGCGTTTGGTTGGTGCATAATTGATCTCTCAGCGCGAGTTCGCATGAAGTTGGCATGGGATTCCAGGCATCGGACTTTGAGCCGTGTCACTGGCCAGACTGCCGCCTTATCCAGCATCAAAGCCGTGATTCGAAGCAGCTTGGCCGCATAGCCATTGTGTCCCCCCATGTCCAGGTTGGCTTCCTGTCCGTTCATGCTATTGACGAGCTCCATGTTCATCTTCATCTCTGCCGATGATAGTACTTCCTGAACCTTGCCCAGGAGCTTAACATCTTCCTCTTCCAGAAGCATGATAGCAGGAACTTCGGAAAGGTTAACTTGATCCTGACCAAGTATACCCAAGTAGCAGCCAACCCGATCCTGCAACGTAGCAATCCATTCTGCGAGAACCTGAGCGCAGTCAAAAGCGCACATGGCGGACTGGAGTGGAAGCTCCCTGCTTGTGAAATCGGCGAACGTAACACCGAGCTTATCCGACATGGCAAGGGAGTCGGCGGCATAGAACGCAGCCTTTCGAAGGTGTTTTTCTCGTCGAGTTGTAGCGTGATTCGATATGCTAGAAGAGGCTGGCCGAAGAGGAAGCTTGGTGTTTGAAAAGTCCATCGATGACGTTTGAGTCGCAGGCGATTCCACGAATCCGGAGCCGTTAATTGAGTTATCTGAAGGTTCGGTACTACCAGACTCGGAGTTTGAGATTGGTGATTGCTCAGCATGCTGAATGATCTCATTGCCCCGGGAAAGCTCCTCGGCCATTCCGTCCCAATCCCGTTGCCAGAACTTCTCTTTTGAGCGTGAAAGGTTAACAAACAGTCGGATATACGCCAAATCGAGAAGAGGAATCGCGTCAGCTGATAAAGGGCCTTGGCCAAAAGGGTTTGGGCGCTCAACACTGTGATGAGGGTTGCTTGCCCAAGCCGCCTGCCAAGCCTTCAGGGCAGGCTCAATATGCCTATGCATCTTCTCTGTCTCCTCATTCGTCCAGATTTTGTTATGATGTCTCTGTCGTGTTTCCCAGATATAGTTGTGCAGGGCATTAATGAGAATCAGAGAGCCGAATGTGCTGGGCCGAAGTGGTGCATTCATGGGGTCATTTCCGTCTAATGAGGTATCGAACTGTCCATTGAAAGAGAACTGATGCTGTTTCTCATTGGCATGAAGAAGGTCGCCCAATGCATCGTGGAATGTCATACGATTGTGGTTTGCACCCTCTGCTCCACCTCTGGCGTGAAAGACTGCGCTCGATTCAGCTGAGAAGAACTCCTCGTCACAAGGTAGATCTAGGAAGATTTCTGAGTTGGTCAACGCTGGGGTGTGGTTGTAAGCCGAGACTAGGAGGCTGGAAAGAATAAAGACAGCATATAAGGTTCGCTTCCGCTCTTCTCCAAACTTCCACCGCAGCCACTCTGTTTGATCAGGCTCCAGATTGGTGTTCCAGTTTCGGTCATCACCCATTTGAATGTCCTGACCGTCAGAGGTGTTGGTGCGACTGGGCCGGAGGAGGTCAGCTGCTTGAGCGAGGCTGACTAGAGCGGCGCAGTGCGTGGAAGCAATATCACTGGCAGTTTTGTCTCCACAATTATGGCCATAGACGACGTTCAGAAGCATTGCTTGAACAAGCCACACTGGAGTATGAACGCCACCGTCGCTGCTGTGGTCAGTTGGAGTGCTTCGGCGAATGTCTGCTTTTCGGACATCTGCTTTTCGACGTTCCTCAAGGTAGAAGAAGATCATTTTCTTGGCCATTTCGAACAGCTCTCGGGATTGGGCAGTTTCCATCTCGTAGAGCGCGCCGATGGCGGCCATGGATAATATCAAACAACCACTACCACCTACACCTGGGCGACTATTGGAAGGAAGAGGCATATCGAAGGACAGAGTAGGAAGATGAAGAAAAGGCAAATGGGGGTGGAAATAAGCTAGGTAAGCACCGACATATCGCTGGAGATCCTGGGTACTGGGCAAATTGGCTGCTAGGGAGGAGGCGGTATTGCCGGCAGATGAGGAGAGAGGCGATTGGGGTGAGCCCTGAGAAGTAAAGGAATGTTTACGACCCCCAAAGGGCAAGCACTGGGACAGGATGTTCACGATGGCATGCCGGGTGGCATCTGTAATGGTGGTCACGGGCGAAGCGCCGTGGTTGCCCCCGGTTAGAGAAGATGGCGTCTCCGGGCCGGCGTTGAAGCCAAGGGTCTGGTTAATGTTCTGGGCGTTGAGCCCCGTCACAACTGAGGGACTCAACGAGCTCAGCGAGGGTGGAGGCGTAGAGAAGTAAGGGTCATTCATCTTTTGAGTAGCTGGCTGAGGTGATAACGGTGCCCCATTAAGGAGATCCGGAAAGACGGACGACATGCCATTCATTTCCATCGCAAAAGGGTCCGTGGGCATCTGAGGAGGCGGCATCACAGATGCTTGCCACATGGTACTTGTCCCAGCCGGCGCGGGGTGATTCGACCCATCCAACATAACATCGCTAATCCCACTCTGACTCGTCGTGCTGATTGCGGATGGGCTAGATCCGTCAATCACATTTTCGTTAAATGATATCTGATGCTCGAAACCAGTCAACCAGTCAATGCTGTCGTCGAAGTTTTGGCTCGAGGGCATCTCGTTCACCGGATGCCCGAAAGGCGAAGTATCCAAGTTCATCACCTGCGGCGAATCGCTGTAATGAAGATTGTTCGGGTTGACAGTCGTGGCTGTTCCAAAGAGCAAACCATCGAATTCGTACTCGCTGTTGAAGGACATCGGGGCCGTCCTGAGAGAGTTATTAACAAAGTCGAGGTTATTGAAAGCTCCTGTTTCCAACTTAGGGATGCCAGGTTGCATAGCTCGTTGGCCCATGGCAGTGGACATGCCCCCATAGAAATGATCCATGCCGTGCATTGGCAGGCCAGCGAGACTAGGGTGTCTGCTGTGAGTGTGCCCATGAGGAACCCCACGAGCCACATTGGCATTGGTAGCAGCCAAGTTCATAGCCGAGATGTCGATATGGCTGATGGTGTTGGCTCGGGGCCGCATCGTGTTTGAGGCATTTGAAGCTGGAGCGGACGCGGCAGCTGCGTTGGCGCCAGCGACACTGTTCTTTCGGGCACGGCTCTGACCAGGAGCGACGCCGGTTGTGGACTCACGACGATTACGAGGGCGGGAGGACGGGGTCGTAGTCTGGTGCAGCTTTTGCTGGTGACGCAGCAACAGGTCGCGGCGGGCAAAGCATCTCGAGCACTCAGGACACTCAAAGGGTTTCTCCTTGGTGTGGGAGCGTTCGTGTCGCTTGAGATGTTCCAATCGAGCGAATGAACGCGAGCAAGTTGTGCAGACGTGAGGACGGGGCTTGTCCGTCTTGGGGGGGTGGAAATTATTAGCAGGCGCCTTTGTGTTGACTGTGATGGTTGAGGCTATGAATGTCAGCATTAAAATCGGAAGTTTTACTGGCAACGGTACGGGTCGAGTCGAACTCAGAGACACGAGGGGCAGTGCCGGCGAAGGTGGGATAGCTCACCAGTGTCGTCGGTGGTGGAGGGCGCGGTGGTGCCTGCGGCGGCGTTTGTTGGTGCGGGAGCAGACATGGCGAGATTGGGACGCGAGACTCTAACACCGGAGTCGTTTATCACCATGGCAGGACAGTCCGTTCAGATTCGCATTCGCGAGGGTCGAGAGACGAGAGTTTTTGGCAGTTGTGCTCGCAAAAGCTAGAGAGTTCGTCGAGGGGCACAAGATTGGGCGATGATGAGGACGATAGGATGGCGGGGAGTTTTTGGTGGGCGGCGGGCGCGGTTCGTCACTCTCTTTGGTGGGGGGAGGGGAGAAAGGTCTTGAGAGGTAGAGTTAGAATAACCAATATGCGTTATCTATAAACGACAAGAGCATCTCCTATGTTTGTATAGTAAGAAAAGAAAGAAGCAATTCAGGTCGTCAGAGAGAACACACACAGGCGAAGCAGGAACTGCTTGAGGAAAGTGAAAGAGAAGGAGAGTTGGAGGCAATGGTGCAGGTGCAGTGGGAAGAAGAAGGTTGGCGCCGAAAAAGGACCCAGGCAAGGATACCTTACGGATTGACGCAGGAGCAGAAGCACGGTATGAGACACTGTGCGCGCTGTTGAATCAGAATGGGCAAGGGACCTTGGACTTTGGTTTGGGGCTCTTCCTTGCCTTTGCTTGACTTGGGGGGTGTGGCTCCAGCTGCAGCTCAGTTGCCGTTGGGTTAGGAACGTTCCCTGAGGCGCATCAAGTTCCCGTAGTTCGCTTGCTCGGAGTAAAGAGGACCAGACAGGTCAAGACAGGCTTTACTCCAAAATGAGAGAGGGATTATCTTGGGCTTGGCTTGGGGTAATACCAACTATCTTTATATTCAACATCTTCTCAGCCTGAAGCTTTATCAACGTGTTATTTACCTCGCTGAATTATCAGGCAGTTAAACAGCGTTTTGGACCCACTCGTCATTCATCAACTCAATTCGGGCTCGTTGCCCCCCGAAGGCTGTCATCAGTTGCCTCACCTGCGTCATCTTCAACTTAGAAGGCTGTTTACTTGGTCTAATCTTGCGCCTGTTGAGGCTCACAGATCCCCGTGGACATTGGTAGATGTGTGGGTATCTACGTACTCCAAGCAGTCGAGAGTGCGACGTTGCTTAACCCTTCGTGCGTCTTCCATGCAATGGTGGTGGGTTTGGGATTAGGTTCATCTCCTAGCCACGGATACCCTTACTTTACAAAAGGCTGGCATATCCCAGTGCCAGTGGCTTTGGACACCAAAGCTTCGAGGAAAGAGACTCAGAGCCTGCTTTAGAAAACGGCACAGCAGCTCAATTGAGGTAGACTTGGAATTATTACATCACGCGGCAAATGCGCTGCGAGTACATCCCGAGGCACGGCTAGACGTGACTGGGTTAAGTTGGCTGTCTGTGTGTGATTTACAGGGGGCGCTTTTGGTGTCAGATATTACAGGGTCTTTTGGAGAGGTTATCAGTGTTGACTTGACTTGGTTAATACTGGCAGTACTCGCTATGTATCGTCGTACAAATAGCTGTCTAGAACCTCAAAGTTCTCGCCTGTGCATTTCTACAAAACATGTGCATCCTCACTGCAGCCCATTGGACATGAGCCGCTTTTGCCACGGCATTTGGCGCTCTCTGCACCCAGCGTAGCGAGCAGCATTTGAAAGTGAGCTCAGCGATTGCAATGGCTGCGCCAGGGCTGAAGGTTCAACTGACCCAAGCCTGCACTGTGCAGCTCCGAGCTGTAAGAACTGCCATAGGTACCTATTGGTTGGCATTGCATTGAAATCGGGTGTACTCGAAATAGCTACTAGGGTGTAATAAATGACAACTGAATTGCAGCGTCCCGAATGCAGAGCAACCAACGCCTGCATGTAACGTCCAGTTCAATTCAATTCATGAACTTGTACAATACAGACAAGAGCTTTAAGGGAGGGAGGGAGAAGACCCTTGAACGTTCTCTCGGGCTGTTTTTGAGGTCTAAAATACGATACGAATGGCCGAGGCTTAGCTTAGATCCATTGGTAGTAGCTCGCTTTGACACTGGAGCCGTCTCTCCTAGTCTTGTTTCTTGGGCACGGTCTGCCTAACTTTGGCTCGAAACCTCAAACATAGATAGGTAGTCAATATTTATGAAGGACCATTTCCGGCCGATACTTTGTTATCTCTACCTACCTCTTTCGTTTGTTATTGCCCTCTCTTGTTCGTATCCTGGCGCTTAATTTTGCTGGAACATGTCGATGAGCCAGGTCTGGAAACTCCAGCACAGGATTGGCCAAACAGCTACGGAGTAATCGCTGGCTGTTCTGCAGACCTCCCAATTGGGAATTCATTCTGTCCACAAGCCACGCCCAACTGTGTCAATGTCAATGTCAATGACAAGATTACTCAAATATGGAGCTTCTCCTAGTGATAATATCATTATTCATTTCCCCTGATACAATAGCGAGATAAATGACGTGCCTGTTCCATGTCGATATCAAGCACCCTTTCACTCAAAGACTCTTGATTCTGCGGTAATTATTAACCCGAAACTTCATTACAACCAGCAGCAACTTTTGTCTAGGGATGATGGCATGGCGTCTTTTCAGAGAATCCCTTCCGTGACCGACCGACGCTTGTCAGAGCATAGTCTGCTTTACAGACGATGGAATGATGTATCAGAGGCTGGCTCTGCTTATTCGGTCTTGGCTGCTTGAAGCCATAACGTCTTGGGCAATCGAAGTAAGGAGATTATGACCCAATCCTGCAGCCTTTCTCTCTAGTTGATACGATTTCTTGTTTTACGTTTTATAATTCACATTGGCCATAAGTCCGGGGGTGAAATAGAGTCGAATCATCCGTGAGATAGGAAGTTATTTGGCCGCAATCAGTCGATCAACTGCCTGCCTCTGTTCTGAAGCTGCTAGCTGATTGATTGCCCAAAGTCGTCGTACTGAGCGGGTCCATCCTAATCGTCTGTCGTTTTTAGCGTCGATAGGGTCCCTGCTACGGTGCGAAGGAAAATATCCCTCACGGCTCGGCCAACAAGTAAGTCTTACCTTAGGCAGACGAGGGTGACTGTGAGACTGTTCTGTTGGTTTGGTTTGGTTTGATTTGAGCCAGCTTAGATGCTGCACTTTCAGTGAGATATTGGCAACAATCACTCTAACTCTGTATGTATCTCAAGGTCATGTGTCCTGTCATGAGAGAAAGCCTGCAGTTGTCAGAGCCAATTGTAAGCCCAACGTGCGTTTCACGTAGCTCGAGGTGCGTCTGCGGCCAAACCCTAGGCTGTGTCTACCTATCAGATAACCACAGAAAGACCCTCAATGATGATTATCGCTTCCACGGAACTTTCTTTGTGGAATCCAAGCGCCATTTGACTGATCGACCTGTTCAGCCTCATCAGTGTTCTTCATTCCGTCCAGAACATTTGCCACCTTCGAACCCTGACTAGCAGGAAATTCTAGAGGCTTGCCTTGCTTTGCCTTGCCTTGTCTTGTACGATTGATGGTTTGGTTGTACACCATGTAATTACCACCGAAAAGACGTTTCGTGATCCACGAGCCCACCGTCTAGTCTGTTTCAAATAGCCCTCACAGCAATGCAATTCTCCCATCACAGCTAAGGGTCCCTGACATTGGATACTCATGTATTAGTAATACCTCAAGTTGGTCGAGACCTAATAAAGAGCCAGAATCGAATTGTCAAAAGGACCGTGCGTAGACCCTTGACCCTCACTGTCTCTGGATGATGCCTCGTTAGGGCATGGGGCCGCACGTTGTTGTGTCACACATGCAATGGATGGATTGGATCCATACCTAGCCATAGTCCATGGATAAGGTATCTTTTGTCTCTTCCCAGCATGTCAGCCAAAGGGATGCCACACTTTACTAGAGTAAACCTGCCACTGACTTTGACTCGATTTGTTCTCTCTCATAAACTGCCGGGGATGGTCTCATCCGATGAGACGTCAGTAAAATGGACCAGACCAGAACCAGAATCAAGATGCTCGATAGCTTGCTACGCCCCGATCCACCTGCACGCAAGCCAAAGGGACCAGGTCTTGGCTCGCTCTAGATACAGTACACCAGACAAGCTCCAGCGAATCCAATCACAACGTTTGTCCAGGGCAGGGGTTTGCTGTGCTGTGCTGTAGCTAGGGTCACAGCCAACCTTCCACGCAGCGAGATGCATCCTGGGGATGAGGCTACAGACACTACCTACTGTCCTATATCTTGTCACGGGCTGTCTAGTGCTCGCTTGAACAAAGACCGGTTTATCACTGTATCCGCTGCCGTCGACGGATCCTCGATCGGTCAGAGACTATCCGAATCTTGTCTTGCAGCCCGAAACGGCGAATGCTCACCGCCAGATTGACAGCTGGAGGAGAGTTCGGTGAAATGATGAGCACCCATCAATCAAACGCCCGCCGCGGCAGAGAGACAAGCGACAAGCCATGCCATGCCATCCCCTGAGACGGGCTGCCTGCTAGTAGACGGACGGCTCTGGGTTTGGCTCAAAGCACGAATGGGGTTTCAATTGCAGAGAGCCTTGATCCCTGTTCAACACACCACGAGCCCATGTCGCCTACTGCAGTCACAGGACCATCTTGCCACGCCGAACACAAGGAATGTGTGGCCTCCTATGCATGTTCATGGTCAACGGTATCGTTACGACACGGCTCTCAAGTCGCGCCAGATTCGAATGCTTCACTCCAATTGCTCAGCTAGTTCACCGAGGATCCAGGAACACAACCATTCTGGACGTCTGCGAGTTTCTCTGCATTAGTCACGGGCTTCGGGGACATGTATGTCCGTGGTGATCTTCTAGATAAGCACCAGCTTATTCTGGACAGACACCTGTTGTACAGTATGAATGCAACAAGGTCGGTAAATCATGCAGTTTAGAGCTCTGCTTGCTTCTCAGCCTCTTAATTCAAACTCGACTGCGGTGAATATGTGTGTTGATCCAAACATGTCTCTAAAACATCCAATTTCTTCTCTTCACGTGCATTCTGGATTAGCATCCCGCAGGCATGAGATTATTAGCTTGGCGGCTTTGCGCCATAAGCACTTGTGGTGTCAACGGTTAGCGGTAAGGTAAGGTAAAGTAAGGTCGCTTCTGGAGGCTCCTTTTTACAGTGAGTGAGATGAAGATGCTCAAACGTCGTGTCATTCACACACTCCCTGAGTTTCCCCAACTCGCCTGCTATCTCTGCTTGGACTTGCTCTGTGCTTTGGAGCACGGGTTAGTAGAGTATCCTTGCCCCTGACCCAAGTCAAGTCTACCCGCTGCACAGCCCCGAGATGGATGTGGGTGGGACGTGATTTGAATCCCCAACCTGCACGAATGCAGAATGCAGAATCCAGCATTAGTTATGTGGTGCCTTGACCTTGATCATGAATCCACTGCAGAGTCTCCATTGAGAGTTCCACATCCGTTGCAACAAAGTCTCTGCTAACGATGCCAACGTCAATGTCAATGCTTCTCTTGATGTCCCAAGTGCTTCTTCCCGTCGACGCGGCGGGCTAGCATCTTGAAGTGGAAACGGGCTAATCGGGGGAAATGTTAATGCATTACAGATGCAGATATGGTCCACTAGGTATCGAGCCAAGAAGACATTAAGCAAATGAGGACTGGATACTGCAATCTGCAACCCTTTGCGGTAGGATCAAGGGCTTCAACAGAGCACAGCTTGAGCTTGTGATAAATGATACCCGCGTGCTGAGCTCAGACTCTTAGAGTTCTCCAAAGCATCTCCAAAACTGTGACGATCGGGGACTTTTCCTTTATTGAAACAGGATTCTGAATCAGCCCTAAGAATTTGGAGAAGGGACTGATATCGTTCCTTTTCCTTGTCGTCACCTTACAGCACAACCGAGCCAACAAATGGTTGCATATGTACAGACCAGGCCACACAGACCTTCATCGAGAGATTAATCCTTCAACCCCAGAATCAGGTCCAGAAAGAGGCATATCTCCATTCGATCCAAGGGTTAAAGTGGTCAGGTGCAGTGACGGCCCACAACTAGAGGCTCCTGCAACCCATTCGGGATTGGGGTTAGGATTGGATGCTTGTCAATTTAACAATTTGCGATTCGTTAACTTCCTCAAGTTCAAACGAGCGATGTCGGTCGGTTAGACATGAATGAACGACGATGCCTCAGACAGAATTGAATCACCATGACGCTATTTACAGGTGCTAGGCCAGCCAAGAATTCCCGATGACTGAATAAACCGCCGCTTTGTGTCGGTCGGAATTGACATTCTCCCTTTGAGAAGACACATCCGTGCGTGCGTGAGATTTCTTCAGAGATCGAATCGAAAAAGAAAAAAAAATTGACAAGACAACGAAAAGTCTGCCACACCACGCGCTTATGCGTGTGCGTGAGACCTTACCAGCTCCTGGGATTGGGATTGACCAACGAAGCCGCGGACCAATACAATATTCTTTTTTATTTAGGCACTTTGCCCGTCCAACCATTTCTTCCTCCCACGTTTTAACCTCCCTTCTCGACGCCCTTCTCGTTCATCGTCTATTTCAACCCATGCACGCCACGTATCGACCTTTTCCGTCTCGCCAGAGCCCATCAGGTCTGCCCTAGTTATTGGTCGAAGGCATTGAGAATTTCAGCTTGTAATTTCGCACAGTACTCGCCTCTCGCTGTTGGTCAGTCATGGTGCTGTTTAACTACCCCAAATTCTGTTTAGCGGAGCCAAGCCCGGATCCCCAGGCTCTCCGGTGATGGATATTGGATGGATGGATGGAGTAGAGAGAATCTGGGGCTGGCGCTGGCGCCGGTCCCCGGTCTGGGGACGTTGCGTTAGCTGGCAGGGTCCCTTGTTATTGACGGCGCACACACCATCCTCCAGCAGCCCATCCCTGGTTTCCCCAGATTTTGCTGTTTGCGGCGGCCTGGAAATGAGAAACCCGAGATATGGCTGATCCTCAGAGGAAGGGAGAGGCTAACGAACAAGACCTCCCTCAGCGCTGCTTTCAACGCCCGCCTTGACGCGTCCTCGGATGCTACGGTCCAGTTCTCACAAGCACGACATGTACTGTACATTCAAGCTTCGAGGCCACGAACCATAATCTCCAGAGGTTACGCATGCAACCTTCTCATTGGCGACTAGACCTGAGTCTCGGGGCTGTGACGTCTCGGCCAAATCGCGAACTAACTGGAGTGAACATAACTAACAGAGCTGACGGAGAAACGCATCATCTGTTTATTACCGTAATTGAGGCTCAGGAAAGCCCCAGTATGAACGGGGCTAGTCTACTGGCTAAACGAAAAGCAGAACAGGTTGCGTTACAAGAAGGCGCCTCGTCGACGATCCGAGGACACTGGTGGATACCAAGAGCCCGTGCTTGGCCGAAGAATCTAGGCTTTTGTCAAGATTAAGATGTTCTAAGATCCAGATAGTGAGCAAACAGACGCCGTACTTGGTTTAATTTATTCATAGTGGTAAGGAATCTTGAACTGGTTTAGAAAAGACTTGGACATAGGCGAACTCTGCACTAAACGCTCGAACTGATGAGTGCCATGGGGTTGGTAAGCTAACAACTTTCTGATGATCCTATTAGTTCCCTTCTTCCGTCACAGCAGAGCAAACAAGATCAGTAGTCGCAAACGTTGTCGAGTTGGGGGAACAAAGCATAATCTGATTCAGTTTAGCTGCACTATTGGAGTCCTTCCAAGTCATGGAATCGAAGCACCCCATGATATTTGTTTGGTACAAGGACGTCGGGAACCTGCAGGGGTTGCCACACACATTGAGATATTTGAGTTTGGCCACGAACGGCGGGCCTGTGGCGTTTCCTGGCCAGGAAGTTGAATGGTGATCGAAGTCCCTGTGATTGTGAGTTATTTACAGACTGACCCCGGTTATTCCAAGGACTTTTCTTTTGCGCCGCGAGGACAGGAGCGGAACAAGATCGCTTCAGAAACTATCACGGATAATTTAACCATTATCTGTGCTAAACTAACAAACGAGCCGTACGTACTATGATAATTCATCAGCCAAGCCTGGGGTTACAGTAGGCCAGCTAGCGGAAAGATTCCGTAGTGGTTAGAATCGGCCGTTGGAGGGTATCGTGGCCGAAGACCAACCATGTGGCAACAAGAAGACCCGGGCATTTCGCTGCATTTGTGAATTACATGGCTAATCTTCGGTCCGTAAGACAATACAATCATGCAGGCTGCAGCCAGAATCTTATCACATTCGACAGTCTCATCTTGGTGTCTACGTAATGTTACAGCGGCAGTGGTTAAGTTGCTTGTCGTATTGACCAGGGGAGCGGCCGTACATTCCTCTCTTGTTGAGCGGTTCCACTGTCGAAAATGCAGGTCATAATCGCATCAACTGATGATCGTTTGCCTGCTTGTTCAGTGGCGACAGGTGGCGCTCGCGAAGTTGACCAGAAGAACAGAAAAACTTGGTTCCAAACGTGCAAAGCCAAGTTGCGTATGCCCAACTCGGACAAAGTCCTTGGCTTTCAAGAGATCTACGTCGAGATGATCAGCAGGGTCCTGAAGACTCTGGGCGAATCATGTCGTGGTTAATATTTTATTTTTCTTTTCTGTCTTTTGTCTTTGGGGGTGGCACGACAGTTGACAAACCGAATCCAAAGGCAATACGGTTTGGGGGAACCATTTGACAACTGCCGCAGCATCGGAGCTTTTTCGCCTTTTTGAATTTTTCGTTTATTTCTTGTTTTAAGTACTTATTAATTTATGAAGAAGATCTGCGATGCGACTTGACGTACGAGAGATGTTGGGGGTTACAGTCAACAACGAAGGTTGTTTGCGCACGGGAAGAAGACCGGCACTTGTCTTGTGTGTGCAGACATGTTTATGCTTAGACTGGAGCTCTTGATTCTCCAGCCATTCAAGAATTCACAAGCTGTTACACAAAGGGATGTTGGGAGCTTGGGTTGTCGAATTAATCGCTCACTCACCACCGGTCATCGGCCATACATGTTTGAGAATCAGCACTCTGTTCCTGTTACCGTTTTGATACCCACTTCACGGTGGGATCTAGAACTCGGCTGTGATGAGAAGGGGCCACTAGAATCTCCACGAGTGCGTTATTAGTCGACGAGTACGCGCACAGGTGGGACTCGGTGAGGTGAGGCAAGGCAAGGCAGCAGAATTGCAATCCGTACGGTACGATACGATACGGTAGACGCAGCCGAACCGCACTCGGACTAATCAACCGGTGACTCACACTGAATTGGAACCTTTGGTACTCTTGTACTGTAACGATATTGTTGACTGGAGTCGGGTATGCACCTCAACGGCCGCGGAGATTTTGTGTAGTAATTTACGTGGGGGGGGTTCAACACTGTGAATAACTTACTGAAGCAGGAGATCAAAAACAGTTTCATTGACCCTGCAAATGTTCAGATGAAATTGATCTGTCAATAATGGTTTGGTTAAGCGCCAATTGCTGCCATTGTCGAGCTATGTCCAGTAGTTTGCCTCATGGTGGGGGATCAAGAAACGCCCACCCCGCCAATTCGACGCCGTCTCAGGTCAATTGAGTCTCCCGCGCATAACCTATGACTGAGTTAGACACTGACAACCCAACCAACCATCCACTGAAAGTTTTACTCTGTTTTATATCGCGAGTCTAGTTACTGAATAACCTCAATTTGTGCCTCAATTATGGCCAACAATTGCCCGGCCTTATCCCTCGTCGTCAGCCAAGGTTAGCTGAGCCATGTGCTGTCCAGCTATTGGCGGTAAAAGACATACGTCATAGGCCCATTCCAAGGCCAAGATGATGGAAAACCAAGCTGCGAAGACAACAAAGAGTTGGCCGTTGTATTTTTAATCACGCTCTTTTGTCTTTTTGTGAAGTATCTCTGTGAGAAAAAGCAACCGTGAATTGAATCAATTGGCATTTTGCCTCGACCATACAGCTTCAACGCGGCGGCTGGGCCTTGTGACACCACTTACACGACCTGTACCACCAAAGCTCATATCTCATCACCATGAAATACCTCTTACTTCCTCTTACCTATATCCTCATGGGCTTTAGCCTCGCTGCTGATGTCGTTACAATCACCGCTCCAGTAGCCATTCCTTCTAATGAGCCAGAATGGAAAGAGAGCAAATCCTTTACATCAGCCATTCTCAACAGCACCAACTTCTACCGCGAGGAACACAACGCAACAGCTCTGAAATGGAATAAAACTCTCGAGGAGTTCGCAGCAGACTATCTCGACGACAACAAAAACTGCGAGTTTGAGCACTCCGGTGGTCCATATGGCGAGAACCTCGCTATAGGGTATCCCAATGTCACAGCCAGCGTCGAAGCTTGGGGTGACGAGCGTGATGAGTACAACTTTGACAAGGCCAAGTTTAGCAAGAAGACGGGTCACTTTACGCAGCTTGTATGGAAGGATACTACGACTGTTGGATGTGGAAGAAAGCTTTGTGGTGAGAAAGGATGGTATCTCGTTTGTGAATACTGGCCCAGGGGAAATGTTGAGGGTCAGTTCAAGGAAGAAGTTACCAAGGAGGAGGGCGGTGCATTCAGTACGAAGCCTGGCGTTGGATTGGCGCTCATTGTGGTCATTGGCTATGTACTAGTTCTGATATGAGAACACCGTGGTGATCTCTCAAGCGCTGGATCGACGCATGAACGAAGGGACTTATGCTGGACATGAGCGACGTTGGCTACGATACTATGATTCCTTTGTATTTTATTATAGACTGATATATTCTCCTGATCTTATCCATACAACCACGCATATATACATTTCACCTCTTGCTTTTTTTTGCAGATAAGCTGAATCCCAATGTCCCTATTCCGTTGGAGACGTCCTCCCTTAACTTGTCCGCACCGAATATGCAACACGCCGCTATCCCAGAGTCTTTCCTCAAGTAGTTCAGCTCCCTGATAAAGAATCGTGCTTTGTTTCTGGGCCATAATCTGATCTGGAGATCGTAAATGTTGCCAAATCCTTTCATAAGCTTTTATCCAACAGTAAGGCTAACTGCTAAGGCTATTTAGTACGTGATAAGAGCACGAATTTCTATTAATGGCTCCTAGCTCACTGCGGCTATTAGTTGCTGGTTCTAGTCGGTTGAGTTAGGCATAGATATCAGTTCTTGCGTAGGACAGAACAATCAGGTGGTACATCGATGAGGGATTTTGAGCTGGGTTCATAGACTCCAAGAGTCTCAGTCTTCATCAGACGGTCGGACGGTCGGACAGCCAAATCATTTTTACTGGATAACTAGGTAGAGTTATATTGAATCTTATATTTATGGCCTATATGTGACAAATTCCATCACTTCTTTCAACGACGCTCGGTCATTTATATAACGCTACAGTCTAGGAATCCACCTAGTAAGGTGAACATACAGACATGGGACACATGTGGGTGGTTTTGGGCGAGACCTACGTTATCGGGATCTAGTTCAGCAGACATTGGAAGGCTCAAGATTTCACAGTCGCCCTAATTGGGCTTACATAGTTGTGATCTAGTTATCATTAGCAGAATCTCGGCATCAATTTAAATTACTTCATCCTTTGTCCTTGAACTGATAAGACTAAGATAAAAGATCGCTGACGACTATCAATACCAACGCTGTTATAACCCAAAGTTGCCAAATCTGAGCATAGCCTCTTAATTTCTTCCCTCTTTCTGTCTTGGTTCAGCGGCTTGAGGTCTCAAATGCAAAGGGGAGCATACGATGATGGCCCCTGTGGATGATCACATGAACGGGTTCTTCAGGCCCTTCCTTAATTATGTTGAGGCCTCTCAGTGCAGTGCGCCCTATTCGCGAATCCCTGAAAATAATGTTACAAGAAACGCCGGGACCGAAAATTCCAGGATTCAGTATGCATGTTATTAGGAAACGTGTGGTTGCTGTATTCCCCCAACTGAAGCGTTCCACGCTCTGCAGTCGCGAATGGCTATGCTCCTAGGGCCTTCTGTTGGACGCCTGAACCTTGAAGATCTGGCCGTCGGACTGAAAGATGTCTTTAAAATGGCTTCCATGGAAGTTGAAGACGTAAGGTGAAGGTGTGATCCATGCAAACTATACTTGGGTTGGGATAACGTATGGTGCGCCTCTCAACATTCTTTGACAGATTGTCAACAACGGCGGTGGGCGTCTTTCAAAATTCGCTTCTCGCACGATGGGCATGTCCACTGGATATCCTGAGATCTCTGGCCTTTTCCATGCTGATGGGAGGTAATGAAGGATAATCATGTCGCGTATCTCTTGTGGAATTCGGAAGAAGTGGGATCCACGCTGGGAACCATCTCGAGGATCATATTGAGGGTGCTCAGGCTTTTGAAATCTCATATTCATGATGATTAAATGCTTTAAGGGGTATCGGATAGTGAATGGAAGAGAAAAGAAGAGAACGGCAAGATAAAATGTCTACTGACACGAAGATATCCTTGAAAGTGAGTGTGTGTTGATGGCAATATGTCAACAACGGAGGCAGAAGAGAGGCTACTTCTTAGGTTATCATTGACGATCGACCCTGCTGCTCCTTCCTCCAAGCCTAACAGTATATTAAACGCCCAAGAGCTACTGAGGCGATTTGCGCAGGTAGGGAGGTAGGTGACTGCCCCATAGTGCCTGCCCAGAACTTCGGTAATGGAAGCCTTGAGTAACGGGAGCAATCTAGGTATTCATCACCACTGAGGTAAGAATGAGGCTTTACGGGACTCACTAATAGAATCAACGGCTCGCAGTTCGCAATATGGACCTAGGTATCTACCTACCCTGAGGTTGGCCCGGATAAATATTGCCCCACCTCCGTGGAGATTTTGGCCTGGTGTTTGGAGCTCCAAGTTTCGATCTTGCGACAGCATCGCGGTGATCAAACAATCGAATCCCCCATACCCCCCATCTCGAACCCGATCTTTGGCGCAAGAACAATATTTCTCAAACTCACGACCCTTTGCGCTTAATCTCACAAAATGACTGGTCGCGGTGGTGGTGGCGGTCGCCGTCTTATGCTGCCTCCCATGTAAGCCTTGGAGCTCCCTCTTGCGACGTCGCGACGCGATCGCTTGGTTTTTTTGGTGCTTGAGACAGTGTGCTAAGTTCTTTGCAGTCAATTCATCTTCAAGCTTCTTCAATCAGTGAGTTTCTCCTCTTCGGGCGCGCGACCAACCGCTTGAACGCTTGACCGCCGATGGACCTTGAAAACACAATATTATCCCGAATCCTGCACCTATCGATATCGAGATTGGACCTGGGCGGTGGTGCGAACACTTCTGGTGTGGTTTTATGCATGGGTTGAGGTTAGGGACCGGTGCAGTCGAGCTTAGCTTGCCTATGCTGGAACAACCACCTGGAATCCGTTCAACCACAGCAACCAGAGTATTGATACCATATCACCTCAATAGGGGCAGAGAAGGGATGATATTGTATTGTTGGGGTTCAAAGACGAGGAGTGAAATGTGTTGGTCAAAATTATGGATTTTTGCTAATGATCACAGCACGCTACGGTCAGCGTTTGGCTGTACGAGCAGCTCTCTATCCGTATCGAGGGCAAGATTAGGGTGAGTACCCGTCTATGTTTTCTCAAAGGATAGTTTTAACTGTTAATAGGGCTTCGATGAATTCATGAACATCGTCATCGACGAGGCTGTGGAGGTTAAGCTAGTTACCAAGACCAACGAGAAGGAGTCCCGAAGACCTCTTGGTATGCTACCCCCAAAATCTGTTTGATTTACTCTTTACTAAAATCTCTCAGGTCAAATTCTGCTGAAGGGAGACAACGTCTCATTAATCCAAAGCGTCTCGAGCTGAATGATGTAGCAACGGAACCTGGACGTGTGGATTTGGGAACAAGTGGACTTAGAGTCGGCGGAAACAAGAGTGAATACCCAAACTGCCTGGCCAAATGACGGCCAATGAGGCGATTTCTGGTCACGGCGCTCAATATCTTTTTGAGTACGAAGTCGGCCACTTCAAATGGGTTTGAAGAGCGTGGAGGCAAAGAAGACTTGGCCAGACCATAAAATTCTATGTCTTCTTGTGAAAGACACTTGTGGACCAATAAACATTTGTACGCGTTTATATCTTCTCGGTGTGACGTTGAAAATGGGTTCTTTCGCTCCTGCACATCCTTAACACCTCAAATGAGGTGCCTAGCTGAGTCCTTGAATGGATGGTGGAAGTTATCGATGGCCAGCAATGTTGCCTAAGCAGGGATTGGCCTATCAATTGCTTCTTCACTAACATCACGTATTGTTCCTATTGGACCTGTAACTTTCCTCAGCATGATAATACTTGACGGTCAATGCTATGTCTGCATGTTTGTGATTGATGTTGTCAAGTGCAGAAATGGCTATCCTCAAGCACAAGCAGTTTCATGACTTGTTAAATGAGAGGACTCTTAACTCATGTGTGCGCCCATGGCTACGACACCTTGACGACCCGTTAATGATACCTGCTTATCCATAGCAACACCTCGTAGCAGCCACATCTCCCCATCCTCAGCCATGCCATATTATAAGGGCCCCACTAACACTGCGATGCGTGAAACCTCATCCCTCCCTCCCCCACGGTGTAAATTTGGTGTTGGTTGAGAATTCTCCCCTACTGACCCGCTCAACCCATGCAAGCATGAATGAAGTTATCACACTGTTGGTTCCCAGTGAAGAGAACATAGCGTTAGAGAGTCATGCAACCGTCCTACGGTATCAGCAGTTATCCCCGCTTGGAGAAGGGTAGCTTGCGCAAACTTCAACTTCCCTGCGATCTGTTAGATTGCCGCATGATACGAAACCAATAGGATAGCATCTATGTCAGTTTCCGCTGCAGAACAGTTTCGTAAAGCGCGACCCTTGAAGAGTGAGGCTTGAAGGCTGACACACTGGAAACCTGAATAGAAGGATTCTGGGCGTTTTTAGTTTTAGTGAATGTCTAATCGTGATTGGCAGCCACCATGATTAACAAGATGCTCTTTGAAGGAGCAATCTCATCCTGTCGACCAAGGCCTGTGTACATGTTGTCCACGATCACGATTTACTGCCCAAGTGGCAAGATCAGCGCTCAAAATGAGATACATTACAGTAGGATATGCTTTACGAGTGTAATCAGAGCGAGGTTTATGACTCGGGGCTTGATACACTGCACTCCGATCAAGAGGGTGGTATCGCGTTGACTAGACCAGCCATCTGGCTAAAGTACTGACAGTCTAGAAGGAGCCGAGTTTTCCCATCGTAATCAGGTGAGGCTTGTCTAGATCACACTCAATAAGCCCCTTTCCCCTCACACTGACAACCAGATCTTGGCCAGAGGAGTCTGGACCCTGGGTGTTGATGGGATATGCAACGGTCCTCTGACATCACGGGGTCCGCGAGAGGCAGTCTACTACGACGGCTTGATTACCTAGCTTGATTATTTTCAAATATTGCCTCGAAATCATGGGCTGCCCCATTGGGTTTGCAAATGTCCAAGTTTAGTCTGCTCGATAACGAACATTGTCTATCCATTGTAGATGGTCGAATATGCACCCCGGATTTTCTTCCCCGCATCTGTGGTGGGGAGTGGAGCTCAGGTATGATACTGTACATACTGAGCACGATTTATGGGAATTAGGGTTATGCGGCGCATTGCTATCGAACACTTGGTTTAGGACTAAAATAAGCCTCCTGGGCCATCGCATTATTGTTTATTGCGATGCGGATGTTCCCGTGGGTCATCCTCATATCCATATCATCTCCGAGCACGGTTAATGAGACAGACATATCCTTAGGAAGAGGAAGGCTTGAAAGATACGGTGAACCTGGAAATCGGCCACCTGGTTATGAAAACGTCTTTTTAGTCGATCTAATAACGTCCTAGCTGTCGTGGCTGCAGTGATTAGGGCATGCTAGTTTCGAGAACACTACCTACTCGGCTTGGCTTGAGCCGGCCCTAGGTTACAAACTTTTACAACATATGATACTACGAAAGCGTTGGACTTGGCAGCACAGTATTCGAAAATTATGGCCGTAGGGTTATGGACTAAGATCCCAACATCAAGCAAAGGACAAATCTTGCTTACCGTAGCTGGTTCACCCAAGTGAAACTGAGGTTGGTTTGCGACTAGACTTGGTATATCCCTGGGAGCTGAGTAGCTGTCGAGACTCAAGATAATGGAACACAATATATCCTAACCGAAGCCAAAGAGTAGTCAAACAGGAAGATAGAACAGTGGAACTGCTAATTCCACTTAATTGTCCTCGTTGTATTAATAGTCAAGGCCCTCAAATTAGTGAGGCTCTGTAAAGATGCCCTCTTTGCAGTGGAGCAACTGCGCTAATTTAATCACTTTGGCGGAAACTCGCGGCTGAGGCACCACAAACTCGATGAGGTTTTTGGCACGCTGTCCAAGATCTGTGATGGGGCTATACGATAGGCGAGCCGGCGTGGAGACGTTTGAATCTCCGAAGGGGAGTCGGGAGCCCGGTGGGTGGAGCGTAGCACTCTGGTCATTTCTGTTTAAATGCACGATGTTGCGAAACTGTATGGCAATGGAGAGCAAAACGTGTGAACAGCCGAATTTTTGCTGAGATTGAAGAAAAAGTTGATCCCTGCTTGGTTGGGGCTTATCGAATGTTTAGGTCATACCAGGGGGTTGCTAAGAGCCACTGGCGATTGGCTGCAAAGACGCACGCGACATGCAACGCGAATCCCTCGTGGATGATTATGGCCAGGGAGTCTGGAGGTTGGTTGTTGCTTTTTGTGTCGTATTTTTGCTTTTTCTTCGTCGTGACAAGTTGACAACCTGGTAAAATATTTTTTGACTTTACATATGTCTGGGGTAGAGAATAAAGGGTCCTCATGGGGAATGTTTCGAGTTGACGGTATTGGCATGGGTCGAAGATGGTCAGCTCTCACTGGAAGGTACCCCTTTCCGATCGATCTTGAGCTACTGTACATTTCCTTAACCTTTACTATTTGCCATCGAACAAGTCAAGTCTCAGCCCCCTTTCTCAGGTCTAGTTGAATCCAGTGGGCCCAGATGCACTTGGCTGCTTGGACATTGAGCAGCAACTAAATCCCAAATAGGATTAAGCCATATTCATGGGCTGGAAGATCCCCCAAGCGGAGTCATCCTTCCATGGTCCGGGTTGTATCCAGCCTGGCCAGAGTGTTGAGCACTGAAGTGAGGACGGATCCTATTCCGATGTTCCCGGGTGCTAAGCTTTGGATTGGGTTAGCGCATGTATGTTGAGTCCCAGAAAATGGGAATAGTTGCAGCTCGAGACAGGGTTTAGAGCTCCCGAGTCAAGGGCCACGAGTCAACAAGAGGACCAAAACAGGAACCGAACCCTCTGGAAGGTGTTGATATATCCTTGACATGTTGCAATGATTTTCCCCGGGAAGCCTTGAGGTAATGAGCAACTGTTCGCCGCTGCAGGTGCCGTGTCATTTTCGCATCCGAGGGTGATCCTAGGGTTGAATGCTTGTTCTCAATAGGTCTAGTACCTGAATAGTTTAGCCCCGTGCGGGGAGAGTGAAACTCCGTTCAAGCGGAGCCCGGCGAGGGCAATTTGAATCATCGCCCTGGGCCTTAACAGGAACTTGAGAGAAGATATGTGCTACTGGGTCAGCACTCTAGTGGCCATTAGGATGTCCACGGCCCGCTGTAAACCACACTACCACATTCCACTGTTCTGCCTGTTACCTCTGGCTCATTCCTACTGGGCTGGATGCAGTGCTAACTAGCACCATCAGCCAGCGCGGGGCTGCGCGGCAAATCTTGTTCATCCTTTTTGGGCCCCTACCCAAGCTTCTATCCACCTCATTCTCACCCATCTCAATCTCATAACCTCTCACTAGCATTCATCTTCAATCACACGTCTTTCATTTTGACTCAATCTTTTTCATTTCCGCTTCCATTTTGTATCGTTCAAGACAAATAGTTGTCGCTGTGCCCTCAACGCGACGCACTTTAAACACTGTACCTTCGATCACTGGACCCGGCTCCCGCGGCCACCCATCGCATTTTAACTCTCCTTCACTCACAATGAGACGCCAGAACCGTTCTTGCGACCAGTGCCGCAAGGCCAAGCGGGCATGCGATGCGCCCTCACTATGGGATATCCAGCGAAACTCAGAGAGGCTTCGAAACGGTGCTGACAGCGCCAGTGGTGCCTCTCTTGCTGAGGAGCATCTTGGTAAGTTGGTTTGCTCTTCTCCATCCTCCTCCCCCTCCTCGCGCCTTTTTCCGACCTCGACGACGCTAACCGAGGGGCCAATGAAACAACAGATGAGATTGACTCCAGAGCTCTACGATGTTCATACTGCCTTCGCACTCGCAAACAATGCACATTTCATTGGGTTCGCGCTCAGCTACAGACCGGTCCAGCTACTGCAAACTCTAATGCCAATAACGAAGCCGCCTCCCAGAATGGCGCCCCTCGTCGCGCTCCCGATCAATCGCGCGCAAAGGCTAAACGTCAACGGCCGCGCCCTCAACAGCAGCAGTCCGGACCTTCGCCGGTCCAGGCTCCTCTTCCAACGAGCCAAACGCTTGATGTGAACGCAACTGCCTTGCTAGATATGTTACAGGCACCTCCGACCACGCACGACCTGACCTGCTGGGGACCGATGGATACTACTGGTTTTGGCAACTTCCCGGCTTTTCCTCACACAACCTTCGATACCATGCCTGTGAATGGCGTCTTCGACCCGACTGCTTTCGATGCTGGTCTTCACAACACTGTCCTGCAGAGTCTCGAGCCCCATTCGACACCAACGCATCCCCATCCAATGGACCTAACACCTTCTACGGACCTATCTAGCCAAGGCCTGCAATCACGACATCAGACTGCAGAGGAGGAAAATGGCGAAAACGGATGGCCTCTCTTTCAAACTCAATCGGTTGGCAGCGACGTTCCTTTCCAGCCTTCACCTTCGGGATCCAATTCATACGAGAGCGACATCTCTTCAAGGTCTCTTAGCGTGCGCCACTACCCAGAAAGTATAGCAAGAAGCTACAGTACTTCGATTTCGCCATTTTCAGTAACACATAATATGATGACCAAGACGAACAACAACCTGATTTCGGACAACTTGATGAGAATATACCACGACGTTTTGGAGCATGCACTGTCCTGCTGGTTGTCGGAGGAGACATGTCCTTATAAACCTAACACTATCACGCGACCATCCAACAATGGTGTTAGTTGGCTAGCATCTCATTTCGAAGGTCTCAGCGTCGGCCAGCCGAAACAGCAAGACAACCGGATTTATCGACGTGTTATTCAGCTCGACAAGCAAGCACAATCGACGAAGCTGATCCGACTCAGTAAATCAGAGGACCGAGCTGCTTCAAAGGCCCTGCATTTAGCTATTATGGCATTCGCCACTCAGTGGGCTCAAGGTAGCCAACGTGAGCGAGACAGGTTCCCACAGAGCTTGACGCAAATGGATAGCATGAGATCAGAATTTGATGACATAAATGAGGACTTTGACCGAACACTTCAGAGAACTTTTTGGGCCCAGGCTAAGCGCGCCCTGCAGGATTGCTCTGATATGGAGTGCTTCCGCGTGGTTTGTGCGGACTTGATAATGGGATTGGCGCAGAAACCGAGGGATGAAGAAGACAACAACGACGTCCCATACGGCATGAGTAACTTTGGCGACAGCCCTATTGCCTCGGGTGAGGGATCGATCGCTTCTCAGCTCAGTGAGATCATCGCCGCAGAAGGCCCTCCGGTATTTATGGAACGAGCCGCAAGAAAGATGCACGCTCTCAAGTTTCAGTATGAGGCTCGGGAGACGGGTGTTCTAGATACGTCTGGAAGCTCTCTGGGATTGGAAAAGGCGACAGCTGCGGATTCTTTAAGCGAGGAGGACAAGGGCACTATTGGCCTTGTCTACTGGATGACAGTCATGTTCGATACTGTGTCTTCGTCCATGAACGGCCGACCTGTGGTCGTTTCAGATGAGGAGTGCCACCATGATCCGACTTATCCTGACCACCCAGAACACGAATCCTACAACATCGAGTACCGTCCGCAGGACGCCAGGTGGTGGGCAGAACTCTTTGTTCGAGACAACAAGGAGGGAGTTCTTCGCTGGCCTTGTTCGTATGATGCTGCATCTAAGGGTGTTGTCACTGCAGCTCCTATCAAGGTCATTCTCTTCCGCCATGTCTCGTACCTTCAGAACACGATCAGGAGCCGATACCGAGGCGAGCCTGTGGAGAAGGTCATTTCAAACGCCATGGCCGTGTACAAGCATTGGAACGTCAGCTACGGCGCCTTCTTCCGGGATTTGGTCGAGCAATATGACAGTGTCCCAACACTTATCCAGAGCTGGTTTGTATGTGTCGTTGCTCATTTCCACTGTGCTGCTCTTCTGCTTGCGGATCTGATTGAGCTTGTCGATGAAAACAAGCTGGGTTTGGACTACTCGACTCAAATGCGACAAGCAGCCAACGTGGTGGTTTCTCTACGAAGAGACAGCGCAGCTATTCTCTCAGATCTGGCAAGAGTTTCGACACGCCCTCGAGCTGGCGATGTTCCGGGAACGGGTATCTCAGACCTTCATTTCGCAGTTGTCGAGGGATCTATCCTGACAGAGCCATGGACAATGATTCTTATCAGGGCATTCACCAAAGCAGCTATTCTACTTCTCACCGAGGTGGAAGAGAATGTGCGACATGAGCACGCGCCGCTTGAGACACCTGGCGTGATGAACTTGGTTCGCAGATGTGAGGACTGCACCAAAGCGCTCTGGTGCTTGGGTAAGAAGTCAGATATGGCTCGCAACATTGCTAGCATCTTGTCTTCGGCACTTGGTCCCTACATGATACCAACAACCATCTCGCATATGCCTATCTCATCTGTCGAGCCTGTTATGGTTTAAAATATTATATGGGTGTTTTTGGTTTACTTACTTAACAAGGAGCGATTCGAATTGAATATTGGGGTAAGATAAGAAATGGTGTAATAAGCGAAACGAACGAACAAACTATCTAAGTCTATACTGTCTGTATATGTATTTGCGGGAGATCATTGGAGCAAAACAGTCATTATCGTGGATGAGGCGTTCGTCTTCGGAGGTTCAGTGTAGTCTGTGCCTATATGTCATTAATGTCAAAATTGTTTTGAGCATGTGTTTTGTTGACTCCATTGCATAGAGGTCAGACAGAAGGTATTTGTTTATATTCTATGCTAAATTTAACCCATGAAGGTATGACACATGCAGTCAGTGTTCAACGTACGATGCATTTGCTCAGCCCCCAGCCTTTCCTGAATTCCATTCAACTGGGACTTTGAAAGTGAAGAGATACAACACAACAACGGTGATCTATAAGTGTGATTCTAGTAGCTCAGTGTATTTCCCAATTGGGAATATCTGCCAGGTGTATCTTTTCTCCTATTGGTCAGGCAGTCCTTTGGTCGTCGAAAACTTCCTTGGGCCTTCCAACATGAGGTAGGTGGGTAAGAATTTCTGGTATGGAGCTGCTCTGTGTCCTTTTATCCGATTCCTTTTGCAAAGGTCCCCTTTTGTATTATTCCTTGCGTAGATAGATATAGGTTGAGATTTAGGGCAGAAGGGGGCTGGCAGGATCAGTTGATAGTTTTCATATTGGAACCACATGGTATAAGGCGCTACTAGGGCACCCCTAATAACGGTGTAAAGCGATACCAGAGGGATATTTAATATAGCCAATCATATAATATCTGCATCCTTATCCCTTGCTCTCCTTTCCAGGACCATGATCAGCAAATATGGGACTGGAGATTACCTTGCTGGCCATGGCGCATAAAGTCATATGGAGGGCTCGGAGTCTTGAAAGATAGAGGAATCAGCGCAGCGATGTCCCATTCAGGGTGATATCTTGCGCCTATGGGTCTTTGGTAATGAACTCTAGGGGAGATAGCGCTGACAGCATCGCCATATATTCGAATATTCGTAGTTGAAAGACTTGCTATAAAGTATAAAGGAGCACATGTCTGCTTGCAGAGATAGATTTTGAAAAGTATCATCATTCATTAACAACTCGTTTGGGCTGTTGTCTCATATTTCTCTTTTCATTTTTTTGCCTCCCCCTTTTTCCCTATCTAAATCCCAGACGTGTACTCGTGCCTTCGTCTATCATGGCACCTAGTTGTGCACTGAGCTCCAATCTATGCACGTCTGCAGCATGTCCTCAGCTCGCTACAGAGATGAAGCAAAGCTTGGCTTGGAACTATACCAAAATCAACCCTTGTGAGGACTTTGAGCAGTGTGGGTGATTCTATTCCATAAAACTGTTGACAAGTCCTAAGATGTTTAGATGCCTGTGGTAGTTGGGATAAGTATCTCGACGTGCCCCAAGGCAACTTGGCCACGATGACCGTCGCTCTCTAGCTTCCACGAGAGCACGTCACTCACGCCTTGAGGAATATCCTCACAGATCCGTACCCTACTAGCGAGGATGCCAGTTGTATCACTGTCAACTTAACTAAGGAGCAGACAAAGGCGTATAAGAGGAACCTTGCCAAGATTCAACAAGCATACCAAGTCTGTACCAACATTACTGGTCTTGACGAATAGGACCTCGCTGATTTGTCTGATGTTGTCAAGTCAGCTTCTGACTTGTTTCCTACCAATAAGACTAAGAATACCTCAACTGCTTGGACTAAGACGATGGCACACTTTGAAACATTTGGTATTGCAACTCTGCAACAGTTGGTCACTATGCAAAATCGCCACAACCCCGATGAAAGTATCATCGCACTTTGTCCACCTCCTTTCACTGAGTGGCATATGCTCCGGCCGGGGATATTGATAGAGAAGCTTATTGAAATCACGTCTGAACTCCTCGAAGCCGTGTATCCTTTCAAGATTAACACAATTACGGCCAAGTCACTTTCCGTATCTCTCTACGCATTTCAGGCAAAACTTAAGGCTGCTAGTGAATGGAGCATGGCCAATAAAGACTCTGAAGCTAGCACTATTGACGATCTGAAGAAGATGAGTCCAGGCATCGATTACGGCGCCTTGGTTAGTGAGCTGGTCTCGGAAATGACTGGCAACCTCATGAAGGCATTCTCTGATCGAGTCAAGTCGCGAAAGTGGCTGACTGAGAAAGTCAGAAAGGCTGCTCTGGAAAGGCTCGACGCTATTTACAGGATGATCGCTCTCCCTGACCACCCTCACCCCATCGATCCAATTGAGATCGAGAAGTACTACTCCAACATTTAGATCCAGCCATCTCTTGTCAAGAACGCCCTCACCTTTATCAAGTCCAGGAGAACTAAGGACTGGAAGAGCCTCTCAGAGCCACCTGTCAAGGGACAATTCGTCAGGTCCACACTAGTAGCCAACGCATACTATACGCCGTATACCAATGAGATTGGTCTCTTGGCTGGTTATCTACAAGCTCCACTCTTTGACACAGATTACCCCGACTATATCAACTACGGAGGCGCAGGTGCTGTCATGGGCCATGAGATCACGCACGGCTTCGATACTATGGGCTCCCAGTTCGACAAGACAGGAAACCAGACTCACTGGTGGGATGAAGAGTCTCAAGCAGCTTTTAAAAACAGAACCAAGTGCTTTGTTGACCAGTACAGCAAGTACACCGTTAAAGCACCCAACGTGACAGATGTGCACATAAACGGTGAATTCACTCTAGCCGAGAACATCGCCGATGCTGGAGGCGTGGTATCTAGCTTTATTGCTTGGAAAAAGCGATAGAGTAGTAAGGGAAAGCCCAAGGGCCTATCGGGTATGGAGAAGTTTACACATGACCAGCTTTTCTTCCTTAAATGGGGCCAGAGTTGGTGCTCCATCGTCTCGCCTTTCAACGCTGTCAATGCCTTGAGCGCAGACCTTCATGCACCATCTTCTGCCAGAGCACTTCTGCCTCCGAAGAACTCTGCCGCGTTTGCCAAGGCTTTCAACTGTCCCAAGAAGGAACCCGTCTGTGAGATTTGGTAATGGCATCCTGATTAGTTGTGTTGGTACACTTGGGTAGCAGTTGAGGGCACGATAAGACATATTTTGGGCTACAAGTAAATAGTCAGAGCAAGGTTGGATAGTACGGAAGGTCTTGGATTTGATTATTTTGCGATATAGCACTTTGTTCCGCACTGTAGTGACATGGCCAACTCAGTTACCATGTAAGACTTCATCAAACGATACATCGTTTTGTTGTCTGTAGGGAGGCGTACAGTCCGATGTGATCAGCCCTCTAGCTTCGAGTAGCCTCAAATATATTCTGTCTTTATATTGTCGCCAATTTCAGGCCATATATCACTCGTTATAAGCTGTTACAAGAGTTAATGTCAGAACATAACAGAGGACATAACTGCACTAACAAGTGAATCAGTGATGTGTCGATGAAGCCGTTCGGGGAGGAAATATATCGCCTGTTGTTTATTCGCATAGAAATTTAATATACTAACGCAACCGTAGTTCGGGTCCCAGCTTTGTGAAAGCAGGGGTAGCATATACGCAGTGACCTCAAAATCAACGTCGAGTACACAATTTGTCATCTTCTCTTCTCTCAGTAGTTTGATCGCTTACTTTTAAGCCTCCTTTATCATTAAGATGTGTGTGATAGCAAACAGGTACAATCACTTAGCCTTGCTTTTTGAATGAGCTATCCTATGCCAAATCAGTTACCAATCAAGTCTACCATCATGAGCATATATAGAACTCTGTAGCATGGTAAATACAGCTCTAGCATTGGTAATCATGAATTGCAAAGAAGTTAGCAACACTCAACATACAACAGACGCTTTTCTTTGCTCTATTAATCTAGTTATGCTAACGCTCGTGCTGGAAGCTTCAATAAATCCATCAATTGTTGACCATCATCTGTGTTTACCTCCCCCTTTCCCTGACCATCAGTCCCCAAAACAATATACCCTTGGTCAATATTAGCTTGTATCTAGGCCATAAAATGGTTATTACTCACCCCTGGTAAGCATACCCGCAAATGCTTGCTGGAGGTCTTGATATGCCGATGATACCGATGTGTAGGTTTTTGTAGGATGAGGCCCCTTGATGGTGTCGTATACTGGAATACATCAGCCATCAATTGTACGCGCGCACATGGCTCACACACCACATACGGTCTTCTACCAATATAAGCACTAGTTCAAAGACAACCTGATCCATGTCATCATCGGAGAATAACGCCTAGTTTTCTGGTATCGCAATTGGTTCGTGCTCACATTCACGACAATAAAAGAAGTTGGAATGCCAATCCAGGAACAAAACTTTGCATTTGCCTGATTTCAAGTCTGTTTGGAAGTGTGGTTGGAGTTTGATTTGATTCTTGCATGGCGGGAAGGCCCAGGATGCGATTGAGGGCAAACCAGATGCCGTCAAAGAGATGACGGACCGCCACAACATCAGCGCTCTGTACCGGGAGGACGGGTGATGTCCTCCATATGGAACCTGATGTGGTGGAACCTGACATTCTGATGGCTATGGAGAGTAGAATCTGTGGTAAGAGTTGAAGTGAGATGGTGTAAAGTGATGCCTAAAATGGTCTCGTAGTTGAGGATGGTGCAAGATACTGGCTGATGCTGATGGGTTCTTTGTGAGTCAGTGAAAAGCGGTCTTTATGTCCACTCATCCATGGGAGAGGAAGGTTGACCTCAAATTTAGTACCTACCGAAGTACCTATCCTCCTTGGGTCAACTGCCTTGGATGACGCACAATCCAGCGCGGAAAGCGATGGGCATTCCTCACGATGGTTTGCTGTTTCCAAAGTTGCAACTGGCCAACATCGGACGGTAGAGCTTACACAGCTGGCAATGGGCTGCCATCTGAAAATAGGTAGTCTCGGTCAAGCAGGTAGTGAATATGATACTCGAGCGAAGTCCATTTCTCAATTACTACTACCAGGCTACGGGAGTATGGGACCTGTTCTAGAGTATCTCCAGTGAAAGACAACAACCGAGTCAAGTGATGAGCAACCTATGAGTGTGTCTAAATAGTTTTCCAAGCCATACTTCTTTACTGTCTCAAAACAATACAACATATATAGTCACTTACCTGTCCAGAGCAATATTCAACACGATGACCAACATCACCACAGTCGCAAAGATCAACGCCATCACCTAAGCCTTTGAAAAGGTCCTCTCTAAGCGCTCAGAGAAGGGGAGGTCTTCTCGTATGCCCGAAGAAGAACTCATAAAACAGAAACAGTCGCATTGCGAGCATTGGGCTGTAGAATCCTATGCTAGCCTTCTATCGTATTATAATGCGACAACGACCCAACAAGTCGCGATAGTTGGACTTGATGGGTTTTTTACTTCTCACTGTTTGCCTTATCTTACTAGTCTCGGCGCTTGCAGCCACGATGAGAGTGAGGATACTGTTGCCGAGCTGATCTTTACATATATCAGATTATAGACATGTTGAGGATATTATGCAAACAGTTCGGTGTTTCTCCCACTTATTTGGAGCTCTATAAAAGAATACGTTTCCAACTACTGGATGATAAGTTATGTATTTATGACGCTCATTGGACTTGGTGTTCCGTACGGAGAGTGTCTGGGTGTAGCATGTCGTCGGTTCGAAGGGCATGGCCCCACCGCCGGTCCGAGTGGTCGGTACAGGGTAGTCTTTATGCAGCTGAGATTCAGACCTTCCCATCAATAAGATATCAGCTACGGAACTCATAACTATCTTCTTAGTACTAGAAATTGACTCATAGGTTTCTGGACGAGTTGGTTCTTACCATAACCGACTAAACCAAGATGGAATAGGCGGTAAAGTATCTCTTGGGTCTTATTGGTGGTCAACACTTGCTTCACTTCCACTATTAAGGGTCGTCTTGCGAAAGCTTTGATGTCAGTTCTACGGAAATTCTCAGTCATTCCTGGCACGTGAGTGAAATACGCTGAGTGTGAGAATTAATTGCTCAGATAAGCGTCGTACCTAAGCGAAGTTGCATTGTTGCGTGCTATGTAACCCCGATCGCTGACAGAGGGACGTTCATGTTGGGCAGCTCCGAGGACAACGGAATGCAACCGTCAGTCCAAGCAGATGTCCCTTGGCGTAGAGGTACTCAGTGCCGCCCCAGACGCTGACCGCAGTTAACGCGGGTCCGGCATTTTAGGTTCCCCGCGTTTCGTGGAGACGGAGGTCATATGACGCTATGGTCATGTCAAGACTCAAACCAACTGACTGATTCATGCCATAGCGCATAAGAATGTCACCTCTGTTTTGTTGTATCTTTCCTTTGGAATCATGCGGGTGATTTGGAGGAACCAGAGGCTGGTCTAGTGATCAACTACTACAGGGCGAACCGTCAGGGTCTTCTTGCATGAGAGGGATCAGCATGATTTCATGGGAAACTCTGTGAACCAATGACGGTGTGTATCTCGTCACCTAGGGTATGAATCTCATGCAGGATAAGCACATGAAAATTGGTGTAGGCGCTGGGAATACCACGGACAGAGGCTGATGGCCTGCGGCTGTTCGGTTGCTGCAATGGTTGGTTGATTAGTTGTTCCAAATTCGTGCTGCTGGTGAGCCCTCGGCTTGATGTCGCCAAGACGGGATTTCGCGATCTGAGATCTATGTACAGCACTATGAAATAAGCTATTTTTGGAGGACTGTTCAACGGACTTCAACTAGGCTTCTGTTCGTCTCAAATTTGGATATCGAAGCGACGAGCCCTTCAGATGGACCTGTGGATATGGAATAACTTCGAATTGAAGATCTCTACCCTCTTGAATTATTCGTTCTATATCATTTTGGTATGATTCAGCAGTCTTGAGTCATGGGGACTGTCACACGATACTTCTCAAGATATCTTCACCGAACACTCAACCACGATGATCCTGGAAATTCATGAGAGCAGTGGGGATTGGAAGTTCATCGTATCAAATTCGCCTAAGTCAAGACTATTCCATTTGAATAGTCTCATCCAATTCTCATATGGAAGTACTTAGAAGACTAAGTTATTGCAGTACAAAGGCGTTATCGACAAGTGGCACTATGCTTTGGAGGTGAAACTTAGAGTTTAAAGATACAACGCTCAGGATCCGTTGAAAAAAAACGAAAAATGACCTCATAATTGTTGATCCTAACCCCCCTTACTCGAGAACCGGGCTCCCCGGTCGCCAGGATTGAGGCTGATGGCCCAAGCTCAATTCACGGCCTTGCCCGAGATTGGAACGCCTGAGTACGGTATACACGAGACTAGAAGGATGAGAGAAGCCTTCTAACTACAAACAAGAAAGCATGTACGCAAACATGGGCCTTTCAACGACACTTTCATTGACCCTTTCAATGGCGGCACCCCAGTAATATTGCAGGGGAGATGCCTCGAGCTGAGAAGTGACAACTCACCGCTGCTCGGGCGACGCGTGTTGATGTTGATTTTAACGAAAAAGAAATCTAGGAATGAGGCTTGGAGAGCGTCACATCCAAGAATTTCTTAGAGTTGAGGATCAGCGCTGAGTTGGCAGCGGTGGACCGTCACAGTGCAACCCTCGAGCTCAAATTCACGTTTATCTTTACAAAATCGCAAGTTATTCTTCTTCTAGCCTGTTTTAATTTAATCAGGGCGTCAATGGCCTGGTCTTCAACTGGAACCACTGCCTCACCATTGAATGCACGAGCCCTATGAGCAAGGGCCCTGGGACCAAGAAATTTGACATGAAACTAGGCGGCGCTGAAACAAGGGCCGATATATGTGGACGGATAACATACAGAGCCGTTCGTTTGGATTGAAATAGTATATTCATCTTGTGGACCGTTATGAATAGAGTTGTCTGTCATTGGACGTAACAAGATCATCGGAAATTCAACGTCCAATTGCAGATTTACATCCGATGATATTCCCAAGACAATTGAAGCTAAAGTTATGCGTAGTATTGGCAGTAGCAAAGAATAAGGCGAGAACGCGAGAGGCTCAGTCAGCTCTGCATAGCATAAATGGAGTCAAAATTCGCAAAGATTGCCTCGGCAGAGACGATTGGGCAAGATTGTCGTCGGCATCATGGATCTAGTTCGGCATTTCGTGTTACCGAAAAAGAAAAAGAAGAAGAAAAGAACCCTAGCCAGGACAGATGATTTGTGCATTATCGCCACTCCACATCTGTCCACCGCACTGTACCCAGTGATCATCAAGGCTTTGTAAAGAAAGATGCTCGATCCTGGGAATATCCTGGAAGAAGTGAGGGTTTTTCGATGAGAGAAAATTCTCGGATTGGGCTGAGGTTGCAGTTCAGATCATGAGTTTCTTTCTCCAGATTGGGCCATTGTGATGGATTAGACTGAAGATTGAACCCACTGATTACGAGTCTCGGATGCAAAAGTGAATTCACAAGGCGATGCAGGACAACACAACACAATGTCCAACGCTGACCTTTCGTTATGTCATCTCCCCAGAGATGGATGGACCCTAAGATCTTGGATATTTTTAAGTGGAAACTTTTTGCTTCGGGACCGGAACGGCCACCAAATTCTCATTTTTTGTTGGCCTTGATCAATTATCACAGATTCCATTTTAGTCTACCTCCAGGTGCTCTAATCAAGCCCTTTCACCGCAACCGCATCTGACAAGGCGGTCTATACGCTGTCACTGTAACTGTCAGACTATGATATGGTGATGGGATGAGTTAATACGGCACATGCCATGACCGCAGCACACATTACGTAGCCCGTTTTCGGGGCTTAAACAAAGACCCTTACTCTATCTGCAGCTCAAAAGAGTATAGTGATGGCAGTTCAGTCCAGAGACAGGGTTTCGCCTGGTGCCGCGTCACCGAAAGAAGCGATCCCGTCTCGTACAGGGCTGCTCCGCAGCCTCCGGAGCTCCCTCGCCTTCCTTTCTCACCAAGTAAGTCAATCAATCAGTGAGTGAGTGAGTGATAGAGGCATTAATGAAACTTTTCACTCACTCACCCACCAGCCGGATAGCACGGGGACTTATTGAATTATTCTCCTCGGAGAGTGGCTTAGATTCATGGTATGACCTCAAGTTGACGGGAATATAATTACCCAAGACATGGCACGTAGATAACAATCCTGTCTCTCTCTCTCCTCCTTGCTTGTTTCTCTCTTTACAGATCCTGTGCCGCCCCCCGATCTGTAGTCTTTGTCTCTCAGTGCTATGACTGCATCATCACCACCACCACCACCAAGATCTATTTACTAGTATATCTTGAGCGCTACAAGAAACCCTGTCTGGGTCAACTGTCGTCCTTTTAGGTCACCTCAGTTCCAGTTCCAGTTCCTTGTCTGACCCTGTCCGACCCGGCCTTGGTTCTTCTCTTTGCATACCTGATCGCCTCGTACGTATTAACTTTTAGTCATTTCTGCTTTTGTCTCGATCAAGTTTTCCTGGTCTTCTCGTCTCATTTCCTGTTCGCTCCCTTTGCAGGCAAATTTTCCAGGCCTGGGTTTTAACTCATCAAGCCCCAGCCCAGCCCGTCTCGTCTACTACGCTTCCGTCGCTCTGGCCGGTCTCAAACTTCAGCCCAGCAGCCTCGAGTGAACCGTGCTTAATTGGACTTCTCATCCGTTTGGCACTGGTATTGGCGCCTAACATTTCTTTTATTTCTTTGCTTTATTAGAGACACTTTTCTTTGGTTTCGTGCATCACCGAATTGAAACCGTTCACTTCCGCCTCAGCCGTCTTGACCGCACTTACCCATTCATCACCAGGCTGAGAGTCTTCAGTCTCTAATCTCCAATCCCAGGCGACACAGAAACTAAACGGGCGACTGACCAGGGTTACTGGGGCCTCAACTTCACCTCTCCTCATCACCTACCGGTCTTCGCGTCAGAGGCTACGGCTGCACTAGCCTCAAGCGAATCCCTTGAATCTGATGTTTCGGATTTTCATGTTTTAGCACAACCTGTTGCCAAGGTATGTACGTATTTTATGTTTATCGTCTGAATTTTCGTATGCACTTGAGTTGCCTTTGCCTGTTTCTTGATCATCCGTCATACGCCCTCTTTGACTTGATTCATCATGTCTCATGAGTGCACATCATCCAAGTGGAATGAATGAAAGCGGACGGATAGCATCGATGCAAGATTGTCTGAGATTGATCCCGCACCTGCCTTGCCTGCTGCAACCTTGTTGATCACCTGTCAAAAAAATCAGGATTGTATGTTTCTTCATCATCTCTTTGCTGTACATCGCTCTCCACCATCATCGCTATACATTCCGTCCATACATAATGTGCACAACACAAGACAACACCAACACCAACACCAACCAGACAAACAATACAAATCCCTGTCTTCAATCCCCGGGTCCGTAATCCTCTGCCCTGTTTCTCCACCCTTCCCTGTCCTTGTCATCATCCCCACTCAGCCAACCGCCCTCCAGAACAAGGCGTGACCCTTCCAACCCTGGTCCCTTGATCCCTCTAGGCTTAGAGCTTAGTGCTGCTGCCCAGTCAGTCTCAGTCCCAAATCTGGGCTACCATCGATACATTTCAGGATCCCATCCAATGGATGCCAGCGCATAATTTACTTGGGTTGGGGAATTGATGAGCACTGCCGTTCAACTGCTCTGTGCTTTTTTCTTTCGATGCTGCTAGGCCCAGACCCATGAATCTCATCACCGCTGCAACACTGCAACACACCGTCTCGTTTTTATTTACTCGTGCTCTTCTTTAGCCCCTCCCTTGTATTGTCTCGTCTCCAATATACCGCCCTGGATCTATTAGACCTGGGTATGGATGGTCCCGCTCACACATTCAACCTCTTCTCTTCTTTGGGTTATTATAACCAGTCCTTGCCCTCCCTCACGCGTGTGCTGGACTCACAAACGGGTGTCTCCATCTTACACTGCTCTTTGTTTTGAGTGTTTGAGCATACCATACCTTGCGTACACTACATCATCCTTCTACACCCACTATTTTTTGCGTTGCATTCTGGTTAACTCTCGCTCCTTGGCTGGCACCAACCGCGTTTTCTCTTGGCTTTATTGGCCTCGTCATCGTTCAGACAAAAAAAAAACACTATAGACAGCTATTAACCACAATGACAACAGCAGCTCCATCTCCAACTCAAGCATCTGAACCTGCACAGCGTCGATCCGCTTGGGTTCCCTCTCACGATAACATCTATTATCGTCCACGTCTCAACAAGAAGAAGTCGGTAGCAGCTGATCGTTTTCCTGCGCCGTTAATTGGTCCTCGAAGATCTCGTCCACAAGCGATTCACATCGTCAGCTATCCCTCGGGCTACATTCCCCGAGAACTGCGATCAGGGAGCAGACCTCAGACACCTGAGCTGCTTGTCGAGCCTCGACGCGCGCCGTCCCTGCAACCGACTCCCACTAACACGTCCAACACAAGCAACAACGATTACTTCAGCAACGGTGTCAGCAATAGCCGCAGAAAGACGAGCTTTAGGCCTCGTACCGCAGTGCGCCGCAGAGATAAGCTCCTGAGCTCTCTTACATTTCCCAACTCTGAACCTGGTCCCTCCGATAGCGATACTTCGGGTCTTACAGCAACCGGAGCGCCATCAACAGCAAGTACAGGCATTGACCGCTCAACTGGGCAAGGCGCGAGCGCCATTTCCAGTGCCATTTCACGCCAGCCAATTGGCCAGTCTTGTCAATTGGACCTGGAGCTTCCCTGCCATTCGGCGATTGGGTCGAGGTTTACTGGGGCACGTCCATCCCCGCCGGCATATGACGACATAACTTCACGCCCCGGTTCCGCGGCACCTTGTCTTGATTTAGCCTCTGCATCCACTGTAACAACGCCTCTCATTAGCAACTCCAATTCCAATTCTCGTTCTGCCGGTTGCAACGCACAATCCGCAACGGCCGCAACAATGGCGACTGCTCGATCATCGCATCCATCTTTGGCTTTGACCAACCCCAATCGTAACAGTTTCATGTCAGCTCGATCCTCAAAATCTGCCATCTCCTCAGTCTCCGAGGTCCCGAAACCCGTCGCTTCCGGTAGTGGCGTGTCATGTTCTATTCTTCTCGCTGAGCCAAACATCTTCCTCTCGGGTTTTGACCACGATGGTCATGGTCACCGCGAGGGCCAGAGCGGTACCGCTCTACTAAGAGGCAAGCTTCAATTGCGGGTTACAAAAAACGTTAAGATCAAAGCCGTTCAACTCAAACTTCTTGGTCGCGCCCGCACTGAGTGGCCCGAAGGCATTCCTCCCCTCAAGCAAGACGTATACGAGGAGGAGAGCTTGCGCACTCAGGTACTGACTTTTTTCAATGCCATGAATGACGGTTGGGAATCCGACTATGGCAACCAATGCACTTATCGGCTTAAGAGCAGTTCTCCCAACGGCAGTTCTACAAATCTCGTCCGACCTAACCCATCATCATCTCTGACCCCGCATCAAAATAACCTTACAGCCAAAGAAATGAAGCGCTTATCTCTACAGAGCGTCCAGTCGCGAAGTTTCCAGAAGGGCGACAGTCCTATCGCCACTGCCACACAAGCCAAGGGTTACAAGGTCTTCTATCCTGGTACCTATGATTACACATTTGAACTTCCTATCGACCACCACCAGCTAGAAACAACTAAGCTGCAGTATGGATCCGTTAAGTGGGAATTACATGCGACCGTTGACCGAGCTGGAGCCTTCAAACCTAACCTCCACGGCACCAAGGAAGTGTCTATTGTGCGCGTGCCTGATCAACTCTCCCTTGAGATGACAGAACCTATTTCTATTAGCCGCCAGTGGGAAGACCAGTTACACTACGACATCGTCATCTCGGGCAAGAGCTTCCCCATTGGTAGCAAGATTCCCATCGCCTTTAAGCTTACACCGCTTGCTAAGGTTCAGGTGCACAAACTCAAGGTTTATGTCACGGAATCCATTGAGTACTGGACGAACGACAAGCGTGTCACCCGCAAGGATCCAGGTCGCAAGATTTTGCTCCTCGAAAAGTCTGCTGGCAAGCCTCTTGATTCGACATACGCTTCCTCTGAAATCCGGACCCTGCGCGGTGGTGAGCCTGATCCTGAGCAGCGACAACAAGCCCGCGAGGCTGCTGCTCGGAGGCGCGCACAGGAAGCCTCCAGGCGACAGACCACCGCCGAGCCCCTACCTGAGCCTTCGGCTAATCTCCTGGGCGACCTAGATTTGGGACTCGAGACTTTCTGGGGTTCCACAGAAATTGAAGCCAATGTACAGATCCCAACGTGCGAGATGATGGCCAAGAACAAGGAGCTACGACTCAACCCTGACTGCAGTTGGAAGAATGTCAATGTCTTCCACTGGATCAAGGTTGTTATGCGAATCAGCCGTATTGATCCTGAGGATCCTACTGGCACAAAGCGCCGGCACTTCGAGATCAGCATTGATTCACCATTCACTGTCCTCAACTGTCGTGCTACGCACGCCAACACCAACCTTCCTGCTTATACGGGAGCCAACTGCAATGGGACTACATACCAATCCACTTGCGGATGCCCTGATGCTTTCACTGTTCCTACCGATGCTTCTCCTAGCTCATCAGAAGGCTCACTACCCGGCGTCAACCCCAACAGTGAGAACCTTCCAGCGCCACCGCAGGCTGCTCACTTGGCCGACGGTGGACAGCAAGAACCACGACCAATCCATCTACTCCGAGTTCCAAGCTTCAACCCCCCAGCATTTGAAGATGATATCGCACCACCTCCTGCTGCCGAGCTTGTCACAGAACCACCAGAGCCTGTGATGACACCCCCGCCCCAGTACGATGTCGTTGTCGGAACTCCTAGTGTCGACGGTTTGGCCGACTACTTCGCACGACTGGCTGATGCCGGTTATGATGGCCAGGAAGACTCAGAGTCGGATCCTGATGATTCGCCGCCAAGAATTCTGAACCGTTCTGGACGTGTTAATGTCGCCAACCCTCGGACTCCTGGTGGTCGAAGAATGCCCAGTCGTAGCCTGGAGATTTCCAGACCAACCATTCAACTGGATATGAGCGCTCTCCGCGCCCGAGCCGGGCGAGCAGTGTGAAGAGCGCTGGCCGTCTGTGTTTGGATATGATAGGAGAAAAAATGGCCTCACACCAAGACATACTTAGGGGTTGAGTTTGTCAAAAGTATATACTAGCGTCTACGCCGTTTACGATATTTATGTCTCTTTATTTATTTTCTTTTGTCAAAAGGTTGCACAATGAAGCATATGGGTTGCATTTGGTATGGCTAGAATGGACACGGAAGGTCTTGACGGCGTTACATGCTGCTACTCGTTTTCCAACAAGGGCTAGGCGTTTACAAGAGGAAAAAGGATGGCAAAGCAAGTCAGTTACATGGGATCCATTTTGGCGAAGGGAGGGAGGGAGGATTATGGATATACCTTGAATTTTGGGGTAGGACATGACATATGCGCTGGAGAACGCATACCCACGTATCGATTCCACATCGTTTCCTTGACACTACAAATAAATTAGCCCGCTTTTTGGGTATTCTCTCATCTGTTAGTATCTTGCATCTCAGATAAGCGAGCTGGATATGTACCTGGTTCTGATATAAATAGACTGATATCAAAGCGCATATTATGATGATGATCCATCAAGGGTCTATCGGTGATGTTCAGGGTCGGTAGTGATGTCAGTAGCCACAGAAATCTCAGTTCGTAAGCGCTAACCGAGATATGCTGCTTAAGCAGTAAGCACCTCTTATCATCAACTAACATCTCTTGGCGATTCGATTTAGCTCCTTTCGCGCACTCTACAGTTTCCTATTAGAGTATTGACAACGAGCTGTCGGTATTCTATTGTTCTCGCAAGCATTTGATTCCCTTTCCAGCAACTCCGGCGATGCATATGACTAATCAGCCTTAATACGATTCACGATGGCGGTAAGAGGAGATGAGAAGATTGATAAGGAAGCGTCGGTGAGGCAAAGAAAGGCTCATAAGAAGTCTCGTCTTGGTTGTAAGAACTGCAAACTTCGAAGTGTAAAGGTGAGCTGATCTCTGTACACCAATTGAGAAATCCCTTAGATCAGCCTTCAACTATCTTGTCTCATCTGATCTCGTCTTAATCAAACACTGACGCACTTACACCAGTGCGATGAATCAAAACCCTCATGTGAACGCTGTACAGCCTCGGGTTTCATCTGCTCCTTCGCACAAACATCCCCTTCATCCTTCCAGCTCGCCCATCGCAACGCAGGGCCCGTCTTCTCCGTCGTCGACAAGTCTCTTGGTCCCATAAACCCTGGCTTTAGAGTCCCTGTTATCGGGCCTGTAAGAGGCGGCGTGGGTGAAGTCATGCTAAGCGATGCTGCACTCGCCGCGCTTGATAGGTTTAGGGCTAGGACGGTGTTTACGGTTGGGACTGAGAGGACGAGGAGTGTTTATAGTCAAGGGGCATTTATGCTGGGATTCAAGGTGAGTATCTTACTATTCAGAGTGAAGTATAAGACTGATTGCAATAGCATCCTTTTCTCATGCACGTTTTCGTTTCGTTAGCCCTTCTTCATGACCAGCATCTCAGACCCCAGCAAACAACCTCTCACCGTACAGCCCTTGCTTTCCACTGGTATCAAGCCACAGCACTCTTCCACCGCCGTCTCGCTGCCGTTGGATCTGTGTCTCCTTCTACATTGTCTAGTTCGGAGCGTGACTCCCTCTGGGCGTCAGGGGCGCTTCTCGGTGCAGCATCGTTTGCTCTTCTCGATATCGAAGATATTGAGAACGCGTGGCCGCTTAGGAAACCCGATTCTTTAGATCTTGATTGGTTGAGGATGAGTGATGGGAAGAAAGTTGTGTGGAATATCGCTGATCCGACAAGGAAGGAAAGTGTTTTCCATGAACTGCTAGTGGAGTGGGATGGTCTGCCTGATGGCTTCAAGGCCATTCCTTCCAATGCACTACCAAGTGTTTTCTATGAAATGTTTGACATTGGGCCGTCTTCATCCGCCAAGACGAATTCATATCACGTTGCTGCGTCGTTGCTCGCACAGCTACTCCCGCGGAGGATTGACGATAACACGACGATTCACTTCCTCACTTTCTTTACGCAGTTGGACCCGCGATATCGAAAGCTGCTGGAAGGCAAAGAACCCAAAGCCATGGTGCTATTGGCGTGGTGGTACACCAAAGCAGTGGCGCATAGTTCTTGGTGGATGCAGAGAAGATCGTTAGTGGAAGGACAAGCGATATGTACTTACTTGGAAAGGTATTGTATGCACATAGAAGGGATGCATGAGCTGGTTGAGTTTCCAAAGCGGGTGTTTGAAGCCTGTCATAAGAACGGAGGTCTAATGCCCAGAGAAGATAGACATGCCTTGATAGAAGGCGTGCAAGTATACCAGTAAAGGCTTTACCAGACAGTATTATGCATTAAAAAACGCTACAGGAACGAGGGATAGACCTAAAAACATATCGAACAGCTGGACTACTCAATAGTCGTGAATTTAACAACAAAACGCCATGTCCTTGTCTTGCCATGGTATCATGACAGCCGCAGGCTTCAAGCCTTATGGTGAGGTTTGCCGCAGCACATCAAGCGCCAACGCTGACCTCCGAGTTGGAGGGCTGCTTCTCCTTCTCCTCGTCCTTGTTAGGCATCAATGGATGGTTTGGATCGTATCCTACAGACTTGACAATACCAAGTCCCTTGGTGCGACCCTCACGAAACAGAAGCCTGTCGCCTGGTGCAAGATATTCAGGCCGTTGGACAAAGCGGAACGCAACGGTTGCGCGGTCTCCTGTGCGGATGAGTGCTCGGTCAATGTCAATAATGGCACACGTCTGGGAGACAGGGCCAACATGAAGCATGGCCTGGTACTTGGTCTTGATGGTAGTGGCATGGGAGAGAATGAGTACTATGAGTGTCAGTAAGGATAAATCGGAGTATAAGATGGCAACTTACCTTCTGCGATAAACTCACGATGCACCTTGGGCATTACCTGGCCTTCAATCTTGGGGAGAAGAACCATACCCTTACGCACATCCTTACGCTTAACCTTCTTCAAAGCGAAAGAAGCGGACTGGCCAGCCGACGCAGCTGGAACTCGTATCCTCTTGCGCTCAATTGAGCGAATCGAGGTTGGTGTGAATTGTCCCAAAGAGTCAGGTCCAATAAGAACGTTATCGCCCTCATGAATGACGCCAGACTTAATTATGCCAGACACGACGGTACCTGTGAAAGGGACTGAGAATGTATCATTGACATGGAACTCGAACGGAGCGTCAGAGTTATATCTTCCGTGATGAGGAAGAATGTTCAAAAATGTTCGGACCAGATCAAGATTCTCTCCTGTAACGTTGGAGACAAGGAAGACTGGGCATATTCGCTGGCTGACGAACTGCGTGGCTGTGTTGATGCATTCCTCGCGAGTCTTGATGAAAGTCGGTATCTTTCGCGCTCCAGGACTCTTCATGATCTTGGTGATCTGAGTTAATGTCTGCTCTAAAATGTTGGGCGGGCAAATATCAATTTTCGTTACGACAACCATGACGGGAACGTTGAGGGCCAAGGCGATACCTAAATGTTCCTTGCTCATGCCAATAAGTCCGTTGTTCGCCGCTACCATAAGAAGGCAGTAATTGGGACTGCTAGAGAGCAGCCCGAAGACTGTCGTTCGAAGATACTTCTCGTGGCCAGCCAAGTCAGTGAAGGTGATGACCTTTGCACTTCTCTTGCCGATTTCCTCCCAAGACAGCTTGCCTATAAAGCGTCAGTGACCATTCATTCAGTACAAAAGCAGGGGAAACCTACGCCCAGGAGTGTCAGAGGTAATAACCTGTCCCATGGTGTCAAACCCCATGATTTCCATGCCGACCGAGCTAGTTCGACCTGTCTCTATCTCGTGCTTGTGACGGAAAAGATTGACTCGAGCCTTTCCTCGCCCGTCGTCAAGGTCGCCCTTTACGAGCACACCCAGCATAGAACTCTTGCCCGCGTCGACTATATCGTGTCAATATTGGTACCAATCAGTATAATTCGGCCGAGCTCACCATTTCCAACAACCGCTATTCGAGTTTCAATGACATCTTCTATTGTTGCAGGATTTTGGCGGATGAGAATTTTGCCGCTGCAGCTCTTGTCCTTGCTAGGCTTTTCGGCAGTGCTTGTGGCCTCGAGATCGCCACCGACATTCTTGGTCAACAGGAGATCGCAGTCGGCGCGCACCCTTTTCGCTGCCTCCTGAAGTGTCTTGTACGCCTGATTCCATTGGCCAAGGTCCAGGTTCATCGATTCGACATGGTTCTCGTATCCAATTTCAAAAACGCATTCGCCAAAGCCCTCCTCCAAACGGTCGGAAACAAGGTCCTCCAATTGCTTTAACGTGTCCTCAGTCGATCCTAGAAGAAGTTCCTTGAGAGGTACTCGTGGCGCTGATTCGGCAAGGTCAAGGCTATCAAAAAGCTCGTCAAGTTCTTCATGATGCTCGGTATTTGTGTCCGTTGTCTCGGCTTCGCCCGTCGCTGCGCCCGTTCTTGCGGTAGGATACCGTAGGTTCTGCTGCTGTTCGACATACTCGGCAAAGTCGCTAAGCGCCTAGAACCAAACATTAGCATCTATATCTCATGAGTTTAAAGGACAGACAAACTGATTCGCCCTTGCGCTTCTCATGCGCTAATGGTTTCGTCGACATATTCGTTGCGATGAGGTCATGCGATTTATACCGTCTAAGGTATTCGTGTAATCATTTGGGTTCCGTAAGCTAGTACCAGATTAAGAGGGAGATAGAGATTTAAATAGCTGAAAAAATTTGTGGAAGAGCTGCGCCACTGCTCGCCGTCTGACTGTTTGAAGCTTTGAATTGAGAAGAGTCATAGATGGACAAAGTTATAAGTTCAAAGGTAACACCTGATGGCGCGGGGTGGTTACTCACTTCTCCGTGCGCGGCAGGCACCCCACGCCACACCTCTATCGATAAGAGCTTCAGCTCTGTGCACGGGCCTTTCGAACCCATAATGGTTGGGTGGCCGCTTGGGCAGTCTCAAGCCGCATTCATCTATCGGGGTCAGCAAACAAGATCAGAATCAGAGTTTCACCAGAGGAATAACCTGCAGCCAGCCGGTTTCAGGAAAGGATAGATAGGCACAGTGTGGTTGCCTTAGACGAAAAGATGGAGTGGCTGTTGGTATCAATGTTCTTTTGTGTTATCAATACTCTAATCTAATCCCTGGGCTGAGTCCATCAGGGTGAGCTTTCTAGCTATAAGAGCCACTTGTCCAGCTTTGACTTGACTTTGGCGGGCACGTAATGTGGCTGAAGGGTTGAACTGAGACGTCCAGCCCTAAATGCTGGCCTGAACGCAGTCACAGGCTGCTCTCGGGGTGGATTGTACAGCTCCATGCCTCTGGCTGTAGTATGGCGCAATGTGCTCATATTAGGCCATCGCATACAAATTCGGATATGTGCAGGGCATAATAATCTCTTGTTCCCCCTTTTAAAACGGAACTCCAGGTGAGATGAGGACAACACTATCGCCTAGCTCGAAGTTAGTAAGTGAAACCAAATGAGTCACTGACCGAAGCTGACCTCTCACAAACAGCATTTCAGATTTCCGGCTGATAGTCTGTGCTTTAATTAGAACAAATTCGGATCAACTTCAGAAGCAAGGCATACCTTGAGTTCCTCATCATCATCGTCCTCATCCACAGTATAAATTGTCTCCTCAACCTCTCCTAGCACCAGATTACAGTGGCTGTCGTAAGCCTGTCTTACTGTTAGAGCTTTCTCATTTCCAATGACCAAGGTTCTGACTGACATGCAGCTTTCCCTTGAGTTCACGGTCTCCTCGAAGCTTGACAAAGACCACCTCGTTGAGAAGGAGCCGGACAAGGTCGAGAGGCTCCGAAACATGATGGGGTTCTTCGCCAGTGTCAGCCATGGTGGTGTTATATGATTATTGTCCGGATGAATTCGGCTCGGTGAGTGAGTGTGGTGATGTGAGCTGGACTAGGCTGAGCTGAATATGATCACCAAGTGGGAAAACGATTTGGCAGGGTTGGAAAATCTTCGGAGAATTGCTATATTATGCAGCAATCCACTACATTGATGAATGCATATATGCCATACACTACCCCATGTTTTGATGCACTTAACCAGTACGGCTCTGACCTGAACCTTTCCGATTTGGGTTACACGCAGCCAGGCACCCCTTGTGTTGAATGAGGAGGTGTTCAGTTGCATCCGAGGTTTTCTACCCACACTCGTCATTCTTCTCCATCTCTTTACTATCCTTTGTCTCATGTTTTTGCATCGTCTGTTTCTCGCGACAACTTTAGCGCCATGCTTTGGCGACAATTGCTCTTAAGAGGAACCCGCCTCGATCGTCCACCATCGATATCTCCACTCGCTACTGCGCTACGGATCTCGCTAGCAGAAGCACGACCCGCCGGGGTGGGTCGACGACGATGGTTAGCATCCATATCTCCTCCAGTTTCAACTTCGACTTCAACTTTTACACACCAAAGAGGAAACTTATTAGTAGATACCGATTCCTATATAATCCGGCCCACAGCCCTAGACGAGCTTCTTCGAAGTATACGATGTCGAGATGCGGGTGGTGTCATCTCAGCGCTGTACGCCTGGATCGCGTCGTTGGCCAATGCTGATGCCAGTATCGCCAACGCCGCCCATCAAGAACTCGCTGAGCTCCCGGTCCCAACTTTTTCCGAGATTCTTCGAGCATTGGATCCCGTCGCGAATAGAGACCTCGACGTTGCACATGGCATCCATATTTCTCCTGGTGAGATGCAATTTACCAATGCATGCCATCTGGTGGATGAATTCGGGGTGCGGCACCAACACCGCAATATCCTCAATGCTGTCAAGTTTCTTGCTCTAGCTCGTTGTGATTCTCACCGCAAGCTTGTCATATCTGACTATGAAATACTCTTTCGTCTTGCAGGAGCTGCTGGGGACATAGAAGAGGCTATATCCTTTTTCGGTTTAATTACAAAGCACGGCTTGGCAGCAAAGCGCACTACAACGACTTGGAACGAGTTCTTCAAGGCTCGCTACCAGACCGATCCCTTATACTACCAGTACCATCGCCAAAGAGTTCTTTACACACCTCGTCACGGCTACAAAGCTACTTTTTCAGTGCCCCTCAACAATGTCTGGCGTCTAGAAAGTTTACGGCACAGCCGGAATGCCCTTCTCAAAACTCCCTTTAATCGTCAACGAAACCGATTATATGCGGACAACATGTTACGGATGCGGAAGAAAGATGGATACTTCAGTTTCTTTGCACATTGGCGTCGCAGCAAGGCGATTGGTGTTCTACTAAATGAGGAGATACTGTGCACCGCTCTTATTGCATTCGCTCGCAGCGCCTCACTTCAACATATGCGAGGCATTGTCCTCAAAAGAGGATTTGGCATCGGAATTAAAGAAGACAAAGAGACGGGCGAGTTCTCTGTGATTGGAAAAATGACGTTCCGCTCAGGTAATCCACGAGCGCCCACCGAGCGTTTGCTTAATGCTATTGTTGAGGCGTTCGGGTCCATGATGCGTATTCGTCTCGCGAGCCAGCTCCTGATCCATGTCTCATCTACGCAGGAAATTCCTATACCACGCGAAACCTGGTGCAATCTCTTTAATTGGGCCTATGTCTGTGGTGCTAAATCAAACCAACGTGGACGTCGCTTCATGAACTCCTTTCCTCACTCTTCAGGGGTTGATCCAGCAATGATCACTGAGATTTGGGACACAATGACTTCAAAGCCTTACAATATCGAGCCCACGTTTGAAAGTTACATCAACTACATTAAGGTGCATATTTTTCGGCACAAATTCAGCGACGCATTGGACCTGATTCGCGACCATGCTATCCGCCATTACCGCAGCCTTGAGAAAGAACACCAACGGGTCGTCTTTGAGGAGGTCCTTCAGGAAGTCTCAGAGCCTAGCCATAGACGTATAGCAATCGAAACACAAAAGGAGCATGCTTGGTACCAGATTTCAAAATGCCTTGACCAATTTCTCGACGCCGCTACCAAAAACAGCCGCAAGCGAAAAGGAAAGTTTTCGACAACCGCCCTACCACATATAATCGCAGAATTCAGCGAGTTCTTTCATGACCAGATACAATACCGCACCGCACAGGGTTATGTGCGTCTCAAGCGCTCAGTAGACCCGCAACGATTCACATGGGAGCAGTATGTGCGTACGACACTGCCCCAGTTCAAGGGTGGCTTGGAAACCCAATCATTGACAGATCTGGGTCTTATTGAGGAGGAGTATCAGGGAGAGGAGGAACCCAACAAGAGACCCATGCTCGAGAATCGCGAGATGAATGTCCTCGATTGGAAGCGTATACCATGCCGCAGAACTCGTGCCATGGGTCCCGCACCTGAGTCTACAGATGTAAATGCGAGAGGATGGTGGAAAAGGTTAGAGCAGGAATTAATGACGTAGAAATATGTCCTAGTAGATGTAGATCATTACAATCTAGATCATATAGACTCGCAGCATCAGAAGTTGCAAAGCGTTTATCAGATCAATGGTTCATCTAATCATCATTCGTAATATCAAACTTGAAGAAACATATTACAACCAAACAAAACATCTGCTACATAAATATCATCATCTGGCGTCATCTTATCCTGGGTATCTAATCTGATAACGCACATTCTCCATCATCTCGCTGGGTTCCATCCCAACTGTGGTATAACGTACATCAAGAGGCCCAAAACAAGGATACAAAACTGACAATCCCTTTCCTTGGTTTTTTCTTTTCCGGTCTTGTTCTGTGGCCCAGTCCATCTTACAGGTTGCTTTAATACAAGTTCCAAAAACACCAATACAGGACCCAAAACATACACTGCAAAGAAATGAAACCGACAAAGAATAGGTGATACATAACGGAACCGGTCCGCCAGAGTCATGATGCTGCTTCAGCGAGGACACTCAAAAGACTCACTGCTGCACCGCCAATGCCCACAGCACCAAGAGCTTCTCCCCATTTCTTTTTTCCTTGAGGGCGGTCTTCCCTCCTTGTGCTTCTCCTATCTCGATCGCGATCTCGATCTCTGTCACGGTCGCGATCTCTCTCTCGATGATATCGCTTTCCGCTGTCGTAATAGTAGTCACTGTGCTTTTCGCTGCGTGAGTGCCGATCTCCACTATCCGAATATCTTCGCGAGCGTCGTGAAGATCTAGATGGACTCTGGCGTCGGCGCTCACGGTAATGATCACGATCGCGATGACGGTCATCCCTATATGAGCGTGGGCTTCGGCCGTCTACCTCGTACGGCTCTGGATCAAAGCGTACGTGGTTTTCGTTCTTGTTCTTGAGAATTGGCTTTGGGAGCGTAGTGCTGGAAGGGGATGTCGGGTTCTTGGAAGGGGGGTTGACAATATACGGATAGCTCTTTGTGCCTTTCTCCGAGGATTTGTCATCGCCTTCGTCTGAACTATCGCTTTCATTAAAAACTCCGCTATCATCATCCTCTTCCCGGCTGCTCTTCGAGTCTCGGCGCTCAGAGTGATGCTCATATCTACGAGGAGGCGGGCCACGTCTTGAGCGAGCAGCACGGCACGCAGCACTTTCTCGGGCGTACTCTTGAACTTGCTCTCGGGTCAAGCGGCCCAAGATGGCAACATAGTCGGGGCGAGCCTCATAGCGTACACCAGCCCGTTCTAGGACCTCAGGGCTGACAAGTTGCCGTCTGATTCTGGTCCACTGAGCATCAGGAGGGATTTCCTGGCCCCATCGGTCAGGAGCCAGTCTAGGAACGCTGCTCCGCGGACTGCTACCATAAGATGGCGGCCCACTGTTGAGGTGATGAGGCATAGGGGGCATAGAACGCGGAGATGACGCGATGTGATGTGCAATTGGGGAACCAGATAGCTCGGGAACATCCTGTAAACTGTTGGGTGGCATATTTCTGTGTCCAGGAGACAAACTGTATTGATCATTGGACTGTACATTCAAGTTTACCATTCGAGCGTTGAGGTTATCCATGGCAAGAAGATCCTGAGTCGACACCAGTGCCAAAGAGAAGTCAGATTCATTGTCGCCATCTCTCGGGGACATTGAAATAGCATCTCTTGCAGTGTCGTTATTTGATCTACCTCGACCACCAGTAATAATTACAGGTGGATACTTGCTGTAGGGGCTGCTGTCGAGCTCTTTAGGAGAAGCGGGCTGGGATCTTGCTTCATGTTCCAGAAGGCCTCTGACAGTAGGATAGTTGCCGCCGTACTGGTTCTGGACGGACTCGAGCTCACGAACGTATGCTCGTAGAACATCCTAACGCTGTGTTAGTCGTAACGATCTACAAATTAAATTGATCGACACGTACTTTGTGTTTGCGTAGCACTTGAGGAGAAAACCCCCGGTCCTCGAGCTCGACCTTGAACTCGCGCCAAAGACCATCTTCGTCCTCGGTAAAGCTGCCTTCGTTGCGATTTCGGAAGAGTTTTGTGGCGATTTCGTCAACCACATCTTTGATTCCTTCAAGTCCGGCTTGGCCTTCGACAACCCTGGTCGGTCTGTTCTCAGCGTGCAGTTGAACGGCGTCAAGGAACATTTCGACACTAGTTTTGTCGCCAACCAGTTTCTGCTTCATGACTGATAGCTTTTTATCACGCTGGCGTTCATCTTCTGGCATAACTGCGCGACCATCTCCATACTTGTTCAGAACGCTTTCCAGCTGATCGAGGGTGAAACTGCAGTCATCGACGAGGGGCTCAAGCTGGCGACCATAAACTGGTGAATATAAGACGTGGGCATTGTTGAGAAGAGAATCCTGGTCGGCTGCTTCGACGCGAAGGTGTCGAAGGACCATATGAAGGTGTCGAACGGCGTTTGCGACGTCGGTAAATGGGAGGCCGGACTGTTTGGCGCGGAGGTAAAGAGTTCGGGCGAAGGCATCGGCAGCATCGATGCGTTGGACGGTTGAGCCGCCGCTCATGACTTGTGGTTTGAGCTCAGAAGAGCTTGTTATTGTTGTTAATTTAGATGTATAGTATGATATGGTTTGTGATAGACGTTGCTGGTTAGAAGAGTTGGCGCTCCCAATATTTAGCGCGGAGCAAATATGTTGAAGCCAGGAGCTGGAAAGTGCAGAAGTTGGATGGATGCCAAGTAAATATAGGTAAATAAATGTTTTCAAGGATAAAATAAAGAGAACGGCAAGGTAAATGAGAGGGTTGGGCGGGAAGAAGGGAGATATTGCAGTGGAAGATGGAGGGATAGTTTATCAGGTTATGGATGGATGTGTAGCTGAGGTTGGGGAGGTACAAAGACGTCGTATCTTTTTTGATTTTTTGCTGGACGGACAGGGCAGGCACGCGGAGGAGGCGTAAGAGCATACGGACGGGAGAGAAGAACATCCATCACTTGATTGATGGATGCCCAGTGTGTGGGTGTGTAAAATTCGGGCTATGTACTGTAACTGTACAGGTGGTGGTGGTGATGTTGGATGGAGGGTGACCACCTAAGTCTAAGGTAGCGAACCGTCCTCGTGCCTATATGATATGGGTACATAGCCTCAAGCATATGATTCTATGTCTTTTCATATCACTCAACACGCCTACTCGTGTGATGATGATCTCACTAACTCATTCATCGCTCATTCTCAGTCTCATTCTTGCCTCCAAAGAGATTTATTAATGAAAATCTCGACGAGAGTCCCTGTACCTGTACCTGTCCCTTGGCCTATTTCCGGGGAGCAGTGGAGTAGAGCCCCAGTCTTTGTCCTAGTCTAGTGACGTAGGTAGCCGCTGTCTACGCTAACAGCCTTACATCATCGCTTGTGCATTTACAAGGCTGGTCTTTGGAGATCTCTGTTATTGCAGGGTTTGCTACCGGGCCACCCTCTCAAATGTCCCTTCGTTTCAGTTCCATCTCAAACGCTCCAATAATTGGCTCTCCAGGCACGAGAGAAAACCGTGTATTCTGGCAATACGAACCTTGCTTGATTATTTTAATTAGAGTTTGCATTGAGAGAATATTATTGGTTCGGTTGTGTGTGTTGAAGGAAGAANNGACTAGTCTCCCCAACTCTAAACTATTGGTTCGGAGATTGGTTGTTCCGAAAAATATTGACTCAGCACTGGCCCCATAAAAGTCTGGATGCGTCTACCCCTCACCTCAGCTTTTCCTTTCCTTCACCACACACACCCTAGACCAGTCCCATCACAAATTCATCAAGACAGACCCCGGGAGTCCCAATATCAAGCATTCCATCATCAAATCCATCAAACAGACACACAGAGTCCCTTCCACAAGAGCTCCACTGTCAATATGTCTGCGCCTATGACCGGACTCATCCTTCAGCAGCTTTCGCTTGAAGCTCTCAACGCCATGTTCGATGAAAAACTACGTCCGCTTCATGAGAAGCTGGACAACATGACGCGTCGAGTCAATGCCCAAGACCAGCGGATTGAGCATCAAGATTAGCGCATCTCGAACCTCGAATTCCGGCTCTTTGGTAACGCTCCAAACAGCTCTCCCATGGCTCCTACTCAGCCAGTCGCTCAGGTTTGTCTACCCGTTGTCCAAAGTTAAGTGTTCAGTTTTAATTTCGTTTCTAGAATCTGCCTCACCAGGTTTAATCTCGAGATTGCTATGCTTTCGGAATGCCAGTACTCCGTATGGGATGGAGGCAATAAAAGAGGACACCAATATTGAGTTATGGAATGATACACAGACGGAGGATTAATCGGTAGTTTTATCGGCAGTAATACATGCTATTCCCGTCAAGAAATAATATCTTGCATTTATCGTGACCTCAGATCGGTTAGCTGATCTTTGCCAGGGTCAAGCATGCTTAAACAATTTTCTTTTTCTCTTTCTTTTTTTAATGTATGATATTCTTCTATGACTTGTCTTTGGCTCCACTATCTTTTGAACACATCCTCGGCTCACTGCAGCCCTCCTTTCAAACCTCTAGGTATTACTGTATCTGGAAGTTCGGCTTCATGCATTAGTTAGAACACTTGTATGCCGGCAGTGTTTCCGCGATGAGCTTTGACCATACCAGGCTGTGCTCGTAAACACTGAGCAATCTTGGTGGTAAAATCAATGGGCAGCCATTTGAGGGAGATTCTAACGCCGATCGATAGTCATTCTTTCGAGGCCCTAATAACGATTGTACTGTACTTTCAACGCTCGATGATACGTAGTGACTCACTCTCTCAAAGATCAGCACGTCATGGTCCCGGGCTTACTGTGCAACCTGGAGTGGGCAGTGGACGGACGGGATGATTAACCACCACACTGGCTGCACGTAACCGCCCCAGGGCTTAACAAAAAGCCGACTCTCAGGTCTCACAACAGCTCATCGTACTCTGTGCCTGTGGTTCATCGCAATACTTCGACCCGACGACTTGAAACATATTCGCGATTGGTACTGTAATAGCACCTGCGGTCGCCTTTTTTCCAAGGCGAATAATCATCGCATCGTATGTCACGCAGCTGAGAAGTCTTGTTGCACATTTTGTCTGTGACGCCGAGATGAAGCCATGCATTCTTTGATACGCCTGTCACTATTTTTCTGCCATCGCATCGATAGCTGGGATGCTGTACGCAGCCACCGACCCCTCCATGCCTACCTCACAAGACCGCTATAAACAAACGAATCGACATCTTTGTCTGATAAACCAAACTCTCATCAACATGTGATCCTAATTAATAACACAGCCGTTACCCCCTCCTGGACTGTTGGCGTGCGCCGTGGGTAGCCGATCTCCTTCGAATTTTAAACTCGGCCCCGCGTCTCTTTATGCTTCACCACGGTTCCTGGGCGTGGGCTCGCCTATGTTCTTCCAATAGGCTCTTCGAATATGGAACCCCTCCACACATGCCAAGCCTTAGGATTAGTCTCGTCGGTGTTAGAATGGGCACTGCGACTTTCAGCCGCATGCCATGTGGTGTCGCAGACCAAGAACGTGCTTCCAGATGAAAGCCTCCGTAGCGCATTACTTTTGGAGTCTTGGTTGCCTTGTTCGAAAACCTTCTTTTCTCCGGAACCTTAGATTGCTAGCTTCTCTAGTGAGTATGCCTCCACCTTCTGGCTGATCAGGTGGCCTGTCTCTCGCGTACTGCGCTGCACCACTTCGCCGCCCGACACAACCTTGGTCTTAGTTGGTAGTTGTTTCGTCTTGAGTCCCAATGGGAGAAGTCGAGATTCCTGGCCCTCCAACTGCAGAGGAACTGGGTTGTTTGTGTTCCATGGTTGCCGGCCTGCGCCGCTCTTCTGAGACGCCAGTCCGAATCGGACCACCTCACCAACGATGCCGTTGAGATACACAGCCTCCTCCAGACCTTCAAGCGCGGCGGTTACCTCAAGCTTCAGTGCTGTCAACAGATCGCCAGTCTCAGACTTATCGCTTGAGGTAGCGTCATTCAACAACCACCCACCGGTGCCGACGGCATCGAGGCACCGACCGAGGAGGTCGGAGATCAATGTGATCACACCGTCCGGAGGCGGGTCGTTACCCTCGGAGTCAAAGCTGGTTGGGTCGATGTACAGCGATGTCCACGCACCTCGGACAAGTTCCACTCGGAGTGTGTAGATGAGTGACAAGATCTCCTCCGTCTTGAGCGTAGCCCGGATAGCCTTGACTGTGGTTAAAGCCGGGAGGCGCCATAGCTTAGCGAAAGCCAATGTGAGTCCCCGCGAACGGCTGCTGCTATCATCTCCAAGATAGTACTCCGTGATTGCAAGATCCCGCTCGAGATCGTCAAGGTCCATTTCATAGTTTTCAGCCCCGGCATGTGCCTCGCCCTTCAAAAGCTTGTTGGTAGCTGGTTTCGTAGAATCGGGGATGAGATCAAGGTTAAGCATCAACGCTCGAATGGCCAGAAGTAACTCCAACTCGCCGAGCGGCGTAGCTTGAAGGTAGTTCAACACCAACGTCATGGATGGATCAGCATCGGTCAAGCATGCCAAGAGATCCTTGACAATGGTCTTGTTGTCGAGAGCTTCCACATCCAACTCATCTCTGAATGCAGCCTTCAGGTTCGAGAGGGTCAAGTGCCCAGCGACAACCAGATAGGATGTCACGTTTGTGTCAGGTAGAATAAGCTGCAGCTTAGGTCGTGATTCTGGGGCCTCAGTCGTCGAGAGGGAAAATGTTCGCCCAATGGCATAGAGAACCCAACGTCGGTCCACGACAGCGTATGAGCTGCCTCCTGTAAGCCATTCCCACTCAGGGAGGTCCAGGGAGTTCTTCTCCTCGTTCTTATCGGCACCATCGGCCGTGGATCGCAGACCCACGCGAAATCGTCTCCGAAGCAGTTCTTCCCATTCAAAAAGATCGCCCTTTGTAAGATACCCATCTGCAGCGTCAAGTTCACCACGGAGCTTGTTCATGTAATGCTCAGTCATTGAGCCAGGGACATGCTTGGAGAACTCCGCTGACAGCTTTTCTGTCTTGGCCTTCTTTGCCGGGACCTCAGTAGCAGTTCCACGACCGACAGAGTCAATCAGGAGGCCCTGCTTCCGTCTCTTGCCGCTTTTAGGGGGTTCGATTTGAATGGATACAAGGATGTTGTCTACCAGGGCAACGACCAGCTCCTGACTCCGCAAGTAGCAAATGAACTGGCATGTCTGCGGCTTTTCGCCTTCAGTAGAAACCTCTGAGAGATCAAGAGGGGCGTTGGCATGAATCGAGCGATACTGGTGGTTGTAGAGGCCGATAGACTCGAGTGAGCATGACAGGATGAACGGCCGCGATAGGCGAGCGAAAGAGACTGCATTCTCCATGTGCACCACAGACTTGAGCTTCGGGACCGGAGTTGTAAGGTCGTAGATGTTGAGATCGCCTTCTTGGAGCTGCAAGAGAAGGGCCGCTTGCACATCCACTTGGTAGGTAGATGTATTGGTGCCACGGGGCGAAGGTGTACCAAGAGGAGCGATCTCGAGAGGCGACAACTTCTGGAAATCCGAAGTAGTCGAAGAAGTGCCTGCAGCAGCAGCAAGAATAACCAAATGTTGGCTCTCATGGCCCTGACTTAGAGTTCTAGACACGAGCGCAACCAGCTCGGGCTCGGAATCAGGTGTTTTGGGGAGCGCGCTGAAAATCTCAGGCTTGTCCTTGAAAATGCCTTCGCTAAAGTCGGCGAGCGTGCCTGAGGTAACATAATCAACTTCGAAACTTTCGATCTGAGTGGCGATAGCATCCTGTAATGCGGCTTTAGAAGAAGATGTCCACTGGATCGTAAGGGTCTCGGATGAGAGCGAGACGAACTCCCCGTTCTCGCAGACTGCAATCACATCACCCGTATTTGAGGTACCCGATACGCTCGAAGAGCAGGTGAGGTATCGAACAGCTGAAGTCTTCAGCACCGAGGAAGCGGTCGTGGTGGAGGTGGTCTTGCCATCCTGATGCACAACATCTTTAAATAGCGTGATCTTCTGGCCTCTAGAGTCGCGAGTAGAGATAAATGTGTATCGAGAAACATCGTTTGCTCCAGATCGTCGGATCCTGACAGAGTAAGGAGCGCAGGTGAAGGATTCTTGGGGTGGGATAGGATAAGAGGTGATCAATCTTGAAGCCGGAACCTGTGCCATGTTAGCGATGACTTTTCCAAGTTCTAATGAAGAGCCATACATCGTATATACTAGCGGTTTCTCCATCCACGCCGACAACCAATTCTGTCCTCTTCCTCTTCTTCTGGCCCTCGCGCAAACCGTAGACCTCTCGCGCAACAATGCGACCCTCGGTATGATCCAAGGGCCGGGGGAGAGTTGCCAGCACAAATGGCTTGTGTATCCTGTACTCGGAAGCCATGGCGACTACGGTATTATAGTTTCGACTTATACCGTGGGCTGGAAGAGATACAATTCGTTGTATCGAGTCTTTCGACCTACACTTTTTCCTTAGGCGATCAACACTTGAAGCTTCACAAAAAAAAAGTTGGAGCGGGCCGAAACAAATTCCGGTGGTGGGGCGGGCTCTGCGGGTCTTGCACGTCTGCACCAAATCTAATCCCTCGGTGACGCCCATAAGAGGTAGCGGGTACGTACTTGGCGCGTGAATCAACGCGTTCAGTGGTTTCGGCCATTTTCATTAACGCGCACCCTGGCCAGGCTCTTTATCCAACTATGGGGGATATCCGCGGGCAACGCTTTCAGTTCATGCAACAAGCCGCGCCTCACCTCGCATTGGAATCCTTCCTTCTGATCATAAGTCTCCTTTGATTCCTATTTCTATCTGTCGTCCTACAAATCTTTATTTTTGGGGCACGTTCGTGAAATGGTGGTTTAACGTTAAGCTCAAAGTACTTGGGACATCAAACTTCCGAGTTTCCATTGTATCCTACAACGATACTTTTGCAGATTCTCACGCGCCAATGGGATCCGTCTTGGTCGAAAGGATGGCCCAAGAAGGCATTAGGGAACCCGAGATGAAGAAAGTCCATCCTTTCTTCGTCAAAGGTCCTGCTGCCGAAGTTGCCAGTTCCTCCAACACCTCAGATTCCTCTCCTCAAGTCGCAACCAACGAAACCCCTCACGAAGATGTTCAACCCATGCCAGAAGGACAAAGCGGAAGGAAACGTAGAAAGACCGAAACGACAGTTCCACACGATACGCCTGGGTCTAAGAAGCAACGACGAAAGCGCCAAAGCGAAGGGCCAGTTTCAAACGCGACCATTGAGCAGAGCCTTGGAGTAATGGCTACCAGGTCTGTTGCTGCCAACACTTCGATCGACCCGACGCGCGACGCAAACATCAAGCCCACCGAGCTTCCGCAGTCGAATCCCGCCAATTCCTCGAACCTCCTCAACACAGATACCACTACAAGTAAAGCCAAAGTTTTAAAATGGAACCCAAAGACTGGGACATTAGGGTCACCACCAAAGCCCAAATCTAGAAGCCCTCCATCACGGATGGTGTGCATGAAATATGGAAGCGACGATGCCAACCGCAAGGAGATGGGAGATAAAATCTCCCAGATTTTGGATGGCAAAATCCTCTTTCCACCTACGCCACCAAAGAAACGTGGAAAGAAAGCAAAAGAGTGTGTTGCTACTCAAAATAATGGCAATTCCAAGACTACACACCCGTTCTTCACTAGTAAGGCAAAGCAGGCCAACAAATCAGAAAACCAAGGTGCCTCTGATCAGCCACCTTCAACACGACAGACCGTCTTTATGTCCACACCAATGTCTCCGAAAAAGGCTCGAAATCCATTTATTGTAAACGCACAAGCCCCGCGGTTTGGTGTCAGGACCGGCATGGCTAAGATACCAGGGGCTATGCAGCCCCTGTGGCCGGCGAAGGGAATGGCTCATGTTCGCGGATTTGACATTCAACCTCATCCTGCAGCATCTCCACCCCAGGAACACACGGATAAAAAGTCCAAGGGTTCTACAGTAACGGTAACTGCCGATGAGTCGGTGCTAGACAAATTTTGTACTAGTATGGATATTGCTGCCATTCGAGATTCACTTCCTAGAAATCACGACAGCTTTGAACCAGCACCCAAGGAGCTGCGAGTGCCTTCAAGGCACTTCGAAAGTGGGCGAAAACTACAGAAACGTATTCGCTCAGAACTACGAACACTACGACTGGGAAATGTTGTCGAAGACGATGATCTGCTAATCGAGGATGCCTCCGAGGCTCGTGTGAAAAGAACACACCCTGCAATCAATCGATTATATAAAACACTTGAGGCTGGTCTTTCTGCATACGATAGGTCAACGTGTGAGTCCCTAGCGTGGACGCAGAAATACGCTCCAGTTTCAGCATCAGAGATTCTACAGGCTGGACAGGAAGCCCTTCTGCTCAAAAACTGGCTAGAAGCACTCAAAGTTCAGTCTGTAACTACAACAGGCCTTGATAATACGGCGACAAAGGGAAAGACGAAATCAAAGATGATACCCAAAAAGAAGAGGAAGAAGGATGAGCTAGATGATTTCATTGTCAGCAGCGAAGAGGAGGCAAACGAGATTGACGAAATCACTGAAAATGAGGACGATTGGGCACCTGCCGGCTTAGGATTGCTGAAGAAAACTGTTGTTCAAAATGGCGACTCAATAAAAGGAGTGAAGGATCAAACGCGGCTCACCAATGCTGTAGTGATCAGTGGGCCCCATGGCAGCGGTAAGTCGGCAACTGTCTACGCAATAGCCAAAGAGCTGGGGTTTGAAATCTTTGAAATCAACTCCGCGAGTCGACGGAGCGGCAAAGATATTCTGGAGAAGGTTGGCGACATGACACGCAACCATCTTGTTCAGCAACACCGCGCCGATCCCGGGACTGGAACAATGGAAGAAGACGGGGTGGTCCGAGATTTAAAATCAGGAAAGCAAGGCACGATGACGGCCTTTTTCCAGAAATCAAGACCCTTCCAGCCACCAACCAAGAAACCCGCCGAAGAGAAGTCAATCGAAACGATGAAAAACAGCTCGGCTAAGAGCCAGAGGCAATCATTGATTCTGCTGGAAGAAGTGGACGTTCTATACGAGGAAGACAAGCAATTTTGGGCAACACTGATGGCGATGATGGCACAATCGAAACGGCCCTTTATCATGACCTGCAACGATGAAAGCCTAGTACCCCTCCAGAGTCTCAACCTCTATGGCATTTTCCGATTCTCGCCTCCTCCTATCGACTTTGCTGTTGACCTTTGCCTTCTTACGGCAGCTAATGAGGGCCACATACTACGACGCACAGCTGTTGAAGCTTTGTACAAGTCTCGCAATAACGACCTCAGGTCCTCGCTAACAGAACTCAACTACTGGTGCCAGATCGGAGTTGGTGATCGCAAGGGAGGATTCGATTGGTTCTGCCTGCGATGGCCCAAGGGGACCGACCTAGACGAGAATGGGGATGTGGTACGAGTGCTGAGCGAAGAGACGTACTGCGAGGGTATGGGCTGGGTTGGCCGTGACTTGATCGCTACTTGCTCTGACCCATTAGAATTGGAGGAAGAAGCCATGAAACAGTCATGGGACTCCTGGGCACAGGACATGGGGGATTGGGGCAACACATTGAACTTGCAGTCGTGGGCAGATGATGTATCTCAGCAGACATCAGAACAGAGCAAGAGGCTTGAGGCTCTTGTGGCTTTTGATGAGTTCTGCACATCGATGAGCGATGCAGATCTCCTAACAAGCGGCACTCTGGGTATCAAACTTCAGGAAATGATTGACCCTGAGTTGCCTAATATTCCAGTCAAGATGCGAGACGACTTCGTCATCGGACGTCGTCTTCTTGAGGCAGACCCAAAGGCAATGCCGTCCTCGCCCAGCATCAGTCTCTCCTTGACTCTCAAGTCCCTCGCAAGACAAACTCTTCATGTTACTTCATCTACACTCAACACATCCACTTCTATTCTTCAACCACTCACAGAGAAGCGGGTCATTGAGTCTCTTGGTCACTCGTTTGAGCCTCAACCCCCGCCTCTGAGCCGCATGGATCTGGCTTATGCATTCGACCCCATTGCCATAAACGAGAAAACAGCAGCGGCCAGTTATCTCGACCCCTCGGTGTTTGACAGGACCACAAAACTCATCGTCTTAGACGTGGCGCCATGGGTACGCGGGATCGTAGAGTTTGACAACAATTTGATGCAAGAGCGGCTCAAGTTGAGTAACCTCTTAAGCGAAGGCGGCAACAGGAAGAGGATGCGCACCACAAGGAGTGCATATTCAGCTATGGAAGGGGGCGAAAGGAGAACTACACGGCGTGAGAGGTACTTTGGAGACACTCTCAACACAGCCTTTGTGAGACGTACCGCGAGCAAGGGCTGGCAGGAAGCGGTGGAGAGTACAGCCCCAATGGAGATTACAGGGAGTCTACCCAACAGTCCACCGCCATCCTCACCGGTATCAAACGTTTAAAGGACGTTGAACACTGGGTAGATTACGCGGTGTTTATCGAATGCGAATTGGCTTCGAAGGACTACGATATATACGCATAGGGGTTGGTAAGCATGCATTTTCGAGAGGCGCTTCTAGGTAGGTAGTATAACATAGAACAGAGTCACGAATACAGTAGAATACATTTGAATATATATAAATGAAACCCGTGTGTATCTGAACGCCGTGTCATTGTCTCGTAAGGATATATATAAAGCCGTAATAAAGTAACCAAGCCATACAGATGCTCAAACTAGTACGCTGCAATTTACCAATACAAGCCCGCCCAACCCAGTCATAAATAATATCTGAATAAATACGTGCAAAAGTCATTCTCATCTCAGTCTAGTCGCCGCTCAGAGTGTACGGGAACAGGCTGGACAACGGTCCTCCTCCGTTCAGTATAGACCGGCTGACCCGGAGCATAGTGATCATCAGGAGGATACGGCAGTCGCTCAACAGGCTCTCTCACCCTCTCATGCTCAGGCCGTGGAATACGCTCATAGTTCTGCGGTCGTCTGCGGCTAACTTCTTCATAGTAGACAGCATCGCCATGACGCTGAGTTCTCCGCTCAACCACACGCTCGCCGTTGTCTACTGAGCGGCGACGACGGTGCTGTCGGCCTGAATGGCGATGCTTGGAAGGTTGTTCATGTTCCCAGTCCTCATGGTCGCCGTATAGGACACCCTTTGGCCAGACTTTGTGGGCTACAACAGCAGCGACGCCGATTCCTGCTAGAAGACCAGCGGTGGTTTTGAAAAGACCATGGTGGTGGCTATTATCGCCGCTGCGCTTTGAACGACGGGAACGTGAGCTTGAGCGTGATCTGGAGCGAGATGAGAGTCTTCCTCGAGACTTTGAGCGTGATGGGAGGCGAGATGTTTGAGGCCGGCCACGAGATGGTGGGGGTGAAGGGGTGTAGCTCCGGGATGTAGGTGAGAGGATGGGAGATGGGCTTGGCGTTCTGCGAGGAACAGAGCTGCGGCGCTCAAAGGAGCCACGGCGAGGAGAGCGAGAGTGTTCCATGTTAACTATGTTGGCCAAGACGCTAAACTTAGTGTTGATCTGGATATGTATGTATGTATGTCTCACAGTTTGAGTTTGAGTTCAACTGTTTCGAAAGGTGTTTTATAGGCAAGTCCTGGCAGTGACAGATAGAACGACGCTAGATTTATGCCCAATTGGGTTTTGTTTGCTGTTATTTGGTGGTCTGTTGCAAATTCTGTTCAACATGGACCAGCGGTCTAGGTATAAGAGTCAGCCCCCCGTTGAGAGAGTCATTATGTAGGGATTGTACCTGAAGCAGGCCCCACGACAACAAGAAACTAACTGCTTCTTCTGCCCAAAAAAAAAACACTTGAAAATTCTGTGTTTTTTTGGTGCCAGAGAAGTCTTGACCTGACCTAACAGGGATGTCCTGGTTGAAGAGGACTAGTTATGACGTACAAGGAATGAGAGGGTAACAACGTGGAGGTGTCACGGTAGGGGAAGAAATGTCAATTGCATTGGAAGGGAATTTGGAGGTTGTGAGACGGGAAAGGCTCGCGATTTATGAGAGGAAGAGCCAGACTAATGAGTGACAGACAAGTCAGCGGCTTGGACGATTTGTCGATCTCTTGAGGGAGACCTAATTATGTGGGGAGGAATGAATGATACGAAAGAATCAATCAAGTCCAGGCCAACAGTATAAGCCTCGCTCTTCTGCAATATCGTATGCAGCAGTGCACTTTTTGGCAAGCAAATAAATAACTCAACTGAAGTCAACCATTTGCCGTGTCTTGGGTATTATTCTCTCAACAGGGCGAAGCAAACAAGAATCGCTCGGATTTGATCCTATTAGTCCCCAGATACGATAGAGGCGTCTTCCTGCATAACTTACCTAGCCTAAGAAACCCCCTGTCTTGCAGACGACGTCACACTACAAGGGGGTCCAACTCCAATGCCGAGGACCCGACTCCTCGCTGACTGCCTCTGTGGGAGTCATCCAATCTTGTCATTTGCTGGCCAAGAACGGATGGACAGGGCGCCCGCTAAGCCAAGATACAGTACCGCGTGTTAGTTAGTTGAGAGTGACTGTGGTATGCATATGGATGGCTGAGTTGTCAATATATTTCTCATCTTACGTATTGCAACTGAAGCCATTGTCTTATTCCCTTACACGTTCACTGACTGACTGAGTGAGAATTCCCTGTGAGGCTACACTTGCAGGGCTGACATAAAACATTCACGGGTTCCTACATGAGGCGTTCCAATATGCAAGTGCAAGACCAAGTGCAAATATCGCCCGGTTACTTTGTCTCTGATATATTGTTAGAGATATAACGAATCTTCACTCGGTAAGCCTGTATGAATAGCCCTGCAATATCACCCTTTTTGTCGGTGACTGAAACGAAGGAAGTGAGGCATTTCTCACAAGAATACCGCTCCTATCAGTATTACCCCGACGATTACGGTTGGGCAAAGGTTTCCTGGCATGTCTCATATATCGAGATGCCTCATGTTGAAGCACTCTAGTCGTATCAATAACCGCCTTGCAACACGTCCTACGTTAACTTTTCTAGACTTCTGTCCATGTCACCCAACAACAGCCAGCTCCTTGGAGAATGCAGAAGGGCTCGGATCAAGTAATATACGTATGTTCGCCCTGGGTCAATGATCATCTTACAACCAAATGACCCTTCAATACTGATGTTGAACCAAGCAGCCATGCAGATAGACTATTGCATGAGCATACATGATAGATAGACACATATTCCTTCCATGGAAACTTGCTCTCATTACCATATGATCACACTTCTGTGGCGTTTCGTGTCTTCGTAGGTCTTGAGCTTTGTAGCTTCAGCATCTAAACTTGATTGCTACAGCCCATTGGTTTACCCAACTACATAACTTTCCATTTGGCCTTTAAGAAGACTACCAGAAAGGCAGTTTCTTATACGGGTTCTATTTCAACAATACGCTCCCGTCAAACTCAACTCTTGTGCCTCGATATAAAAGCCTGATGCCAAATTACCAACAGTTAGCCACACTGTTTTTGAGCTACCTCATAAACGAGTAGAATGATTTGAACGTTCGCTTGTCCAATAGAACTTTTTAGATTGTCCTTCATCTCATAAGTATTAAATGTTTCTCCCGCAAACAGTCCAATATGAAGGTGATTCTATGAGTTGAAGCATCGACAACAAAGACAACTTGACTTCCAACCTAGACATTTAAAAGAGCAAAGATATCATCAAGCCGCTCCGGCTTCTCTCAACATCTCATGCAATATTATTATTTGTGGTGTGTACTTACAGTCGGTTGTTAACCAGGAGCATTTCTTCAACGCGAGACATGTCCTTTCATCTGCTGTGACCGTTGCGACAGTCTGGTGGGAACGAGTTCCCGCTAATTCACTTTCATAAATACATATCGACACCTATTTATATCTTTCTTGCTTATACGAGATAAACAATTTGAACAGCTTCCAGTCCCTGTGGACAACTCAGGAGAAAGGTGAAACATCACCATTCATCAAAATACCTCCAGTCGCCATTCAAAGGCACATAATCGCTCCCCCGTGTCTCTTGGCAAGTTTTGTTTTTATATTTGCCTTGTCTTGGCTTGCTCGCCGGGTTGTGTTTGTTTTGAAGTTAAGGTCATTAGCAACATCAAGCATCTCAATTTAAACCAAATTCAGCTGAGAATAACTCCTTGGTCTAATGTTTCTTTATCTTTATAAACATCATGGGCTCCAGTGTATGTCGACTCCTTTCGTCAACCTGGGAGAGCCGAGTCAACTTGAGAGTGGCATATGAGAGGAGTCGTCACGCCAATACAAGTTCTTCGACTTGATTGTGCAGAGTAGATCAAGCTTTTGTGGGAATATGAGGGTATGTCTTAGCTAATTTAGCCATGTTTAGGGTTTTCTATAACTCGTGCTGCAAATATGAATGTCTTCTTTCGCTTTCTTGCTGAATTTTGTACCACAAGATTCACTGACAATAACGATTATGTCACAAAAACTCCCCATATACGGATTTGACCTTGGTTTGATATATGACATTTCGATCCATCATTATTGAAATTCTGTCGGTCTTAATCTCGCATGATGGATGAACCGATTAAGGTCGTGGGTTGATGAGCTCTCAAAGGGCGATTGTGTGGCAAATATTACTTTATGCAAAGGTTGTCTACAGCCAGTACTTCGCTCGAATCGTCAAATATATATTCTGCCCAGGCTTATTTACTTAAGGGGTTTCGGGTGGAGGAGAATACAATAAGCTGTCACGATTCAACACAGTCTTGGGTCGATGAGAGGCAGCAAGATCAGCTTGACAGGCCCAGTGGCATCAATACGACGTATAAGTGCCTACAACTCTTTTTTTGGAAGGTTAGATTAGTTAGAAACATTCCCCCATTGGGAATTTTTTGCTGGTCGAGGCTTGTCTGTTGGGTCAACCTGTTGAAGCGGGAGTCCTCCCAGGAAAGCCCATCATCCGAGCTGTAATACCTGATTAAAATCACGGATCCAAAGAGCTCTCACACATGAGACATGCCTCTTTTCTCGGCCTCTGGAAATGTATGATCGGCATAAGCAAGATGGCGCGTATCGAGGTTTGGGGCTCTCAAAGCCTTAGCACTGCCATCAACATCTCAGCACGCCACATGGCTTACTACATGATGAATGATATGCAGACGGAAGTCCAAGATCCGAGGCCAAAGAGACGAATGTCCAAGGCCACACAGGCAATGAAACTCTATCGTATGGTTTGTGGAAGCATGGGTTTATCAAGTGATGTTGCTGGCTGATATTCCAGACATGGATGGATGGGTTTGCAGGGCACTGAGGAAACACGGGACGAAAGAACCGCAATACAACAAGCGGCAAACTGGCCAATCAGTGAGTCTAGTGATGGGAGGCCTTGAAATGGGCATATGCCAATGCCGCGAGTCGTGTGTTGCATACACCTCCTGCTCTTGAAACTTACACACGAGACAACAAGAGGGAAAACCCGCATCTGCAGCCCTGACCACGATCACAGCTGAGCCCTGACCAGTCCTGTTCAGCTCAACTCAGCTCGGTTACAGCACGAGGCTCGAGCGAACATGAGCCCCGCAAACAAAGCGAGGGAAATGCTGACGCCGCCCCAGTAAGACATGTCAAGGGGGCGTAATATCAAAAAGCGATCAGATCAGATCAGATCAGCAAAGCAATAAAGAGCAGAGTCCGGAGTAATATAGAGCAGAGCAAAGCAAAGCGAGACAAGACAAGACAAGACAAAGCCAATGCGAGGGAGGGAAAGAATTGGCCCGGGTCATGGCGCCAGTCTCCCCGTCTCGTCTAACGCCGGGCGAACGCGCCGCGCGTAAAGTGCTTGCATGGATATGATGGGATGTGGGAGGCTGATGCCATAGGTAGGCCTCTCTTGTTCCTCTCTCCCTCTTCTTGTTTTAGAATATCGACCCCCTTATCAAGCCCTCGGATCTTGCCTTCCACTCCCCCTTTGCCCATCCGTTGTCGGGTTTTCTCTTTTGCAAGAAACAAACCACCGTCTGCCAAGGCGTTGACTGCGGCTAACTTTAGACATTTACTAACCAATGCCAGGTTTTGGCACTCAGTTAAGCCGTGCCTAGGGCTCGGACAATGATGCCCAGTCAGCCAGACCTTGTGTCAACTGTCATCGGCACTTTGCTTTCCTTGTCTGTCACCTCCCTGAACAAAACGAGGGCGTGAAACTTGGGTTTGCGAAATCACGAGTTGAGGGGGAGGGGCATCATGGCAACCGAGCTGGGCTTCGTGGTTGGTCTGTCCGATTGGATCCCTCGCCCAGGCAGGTAGCCAGCAAGGTCCAGGGTTGCCCTTGAACCCTTGGGTGAGGTATGTATCAGTGTCGCCTACCCTGTGGCTTGGAGTAATGTGCCAACGACATCCCTCTTCATAACCATTTGAAGTGAGACCACAGCTTGTTTCCAAGTCGTTCCAAAGGTTATAAACTCGCCAGTTTTGTTGTCTGGCGAATCCTGTCTGCAACGTGAACCCCATTGATGAACGCATAGCGACGAATGAAAGGCGTGCGTAGCTTGCAGGTCCGAATATCCCAACAAAAGTTTCAGGTCAGCTTTGATAACGCCAGGAATATCAACCAAGACTTGAGATATGGACACCACGGTGCACTTTGCTGCGATGATGCTGCAATTTGGTTTAGGTGGCACTGGTAACTCCAACGCCAAGACAGAGATCATTGAATGAACTATGTATAGATAGATGGTGGACAGCCAGAAGGAGCACAGTAGCTCTCACCAAACGGTTGTGTGGTGTAATCAACAAATTGAGGCTGAGCTCTCGCCCAAGCAATGATATGTCATGGCATGGCCTGGACTGCTCCGGGACTCCCAAGACGAGCAACTTCGAGTAATGATCACCATCGGGCTTCACCTTACGCCACAGCCAAAGTGCCCATTTTTGCCAACAATCTCAAATAACTAATGATTGACTGAGGGCTGAAGACGAATAACGCCAAGGTGGTGGAGGGAAAAGTGTGCATGCGTCCCAGCCGAACAAGAGTCATGTTAAGCCAACAAGAGACCAAAGTAATCAATAGCGGAGCAGGGGACGGAAGACCCCTGGCCATCTCATCTCTGCAAGACCCCTCGTCAGAACAGTTGTAAAATACATACATACATGCATACGTATGGGCAGTAATTAGTGATGGGGTTGTAAGCGTGGGATTTCAACCAGGTCTAGGCACCCCTGCATCATAAATTCCTCACACTTGAGTCCAGAAAATAATTATTAGTATCGCATGGCGAGGGGCGTGGAGTGATAATCGAGCACAGCAACAGGCTTTGAGTAGACAGATAAGTGGCTTGCTAACGAAGGCAAATCTCTAATGGGTTTAGTGGATCAGAGCTGTATTCTCCATGCCGAACGCAAAAGTTGCACTGGAGAACATAATGCTGGTGAGCTGCCTTGTACTGTAGCTCATCGGTCGAACCAGGGGTCAACCGAGACCTTGTCGTTGTGGATTATGAGCCACCTGATTTATGAATAGAACATCATCTTTCGTCAGTATGTTGGACTCTATCGTTCCATAGACGGTGTGGTAGTCCTCCAGTGCCACTGTCAGTTGTCTTTAAATTCAAGGCAATCATTTGGACTAGCATGTGGTAAGCCAGCCTCGACATTGTGCTCCAAGATGCGTCTTGCATCCAAAACAGCCGCAATCTTCCTCAAGAGGCTTCGATCTACCAGCTGCTGTATCATTATTCATCGATGTAGTTGATCATCGCCGATGGGTCAGGTTGTGAAGAAAGATGTCGGACCAGACAAGCCAGACTACCAGACCACAAGCGTCTAGTTAATGACTATCATTTGAGGCCCGGTGGTTGGTCATGGTGGCAGGCGAGAATTAGGCACATTATCACCAAGCCTGCGGAGCGCATGAAGCTGTATCTGGAAACTCAGAGAGACACTGAGCCAATGAAAGCCCAAATTGGGAGCAGCGCTACCGGCCAGTTGGGGCATCATGAAACGACCTGTCTTGTACGTTTGTGTGATCTCTAAAATTGACAGCAAGGCATTGGCGGTATTGAGATGTTAAGGTACATCAATAGTTGAGCACTCAACTCGGCCTTGTTTGCGCTGATGGACCACCAGTCGCGGCATGTGTGACCTACGGGTGTTATCCATTAATCGGGGGCCGACAAAGTTGGAATGCCGTATTCGCAGCAATGGTGTGATTTTACGCTGTGGACGTGTGGATGCATGCCCGGGGCGAATCCCATAACCGCAGACGGACGGATATGCCTAAAACAAGTGCTATGGTTTGAGGCATCTTGTCTCTGTAAATGCTTAGGTTAGGGGTGTCACACAACGTCGTGGTTCATTTCGAATTCGCAAGGATAAGCAAACTTTCGACAGTGGGAGCGCCAAGATTTCACATGAGCCGGCAATGTCGACCTGGATAGTTTCAAAAGCGTCTCCTGTGATAAAAGACAGTCTTTGAACAGTGCTGGACCATGGACCTCGACAGATAAGACGGCGCCTCAATCCGGTGTTTGACGGTGAGTATGCGGCCGTGCGGGAATAGAATACGTGCCAAGCATGCGTTGATGGAGTTCTGAAGCTAAAGACGTGGAGGCTGTTGGAGACTCTCAAAAGTCAGCCAACAGTGAGAATCACCCATGATTGGCCGGCGGAGAGGTCAGTGTGATTATTTGGCACATCCCTTTGTCTTCTGTCTCGGAGCACGATCTTTTGTGTTGGCTAGATAACCTTGTGCAACTCAGCAGAAGGACCGCATGGGCAAGTCTGTGAATGTCCACATCATTTACCTTGTTGACTGCATTGCTGATGGCGGAGCACATGAGGCTGGCGTCTATCAAAATGTGTCTCTGAAAGATGCTGGGTTCAACATTGGTTGCAGTTGGGTTAAGATCACGCATTCTTCAACCCCACACCTCCAATACCGGGACCAAGCACGACTGGGACTGGCCATACTACGTATGTCATCAGGACCTCCGGTCAACAGCACAGTAATGATGGCGGATGCAGCGGAGGAGGGAGCAGCGGATCAACCAAGTTTGGAATAATGTCGACATCGGGGGAGCGAGAAGCCCTGTTGCAGCTTCTGTCAACCCATCGGCCGAAGCAAAGTTGAGAAGAGAATGCAGAGGAACAAAGTAAAATGAACCAGACCAAAGTCAGTTCGTGATTCCACTGTCTTTACAGGCAGTTGTTGGCTGGCGGTGCTCATGTCTGCGTTTTTTGTTTGCCACAGACGTTGCAAGCTTTCCAAAGTCGATATGGTCATAGCGTGTGATTGGTTTCTATCCGACATTTGAGCCTGAAAGTCTTGCATTCTCATTGTGACTTGGGTGAATTTCTCCTGTGATGCTACTGTATCGGGCTGGCGTACAGATGACGATTGTGTCGGTTATTCACATTGTGGCTGCTGCAGTCCAATACCCAGTTGGCTGAGAAATGATGAGACTGGAACTATCGTCTCCAGGGCGTTTGTAATGCCTCCAGTGTGGTGGACATAAGGTGGTCATGGTGGGCCTATTCTGCTTCGATAGTGTTGTGTTGAAAAAGGCGGCTGACTGGTGCACAAGTGACCAGCGGCAGGGCTTCCTCCATCTTTGAAGAAACTGCTACCTACCTATGTAGGTACTGTACTGTAGGCAGCTAGGGGATGGTGGTGAGATTAGGTGGAAACCAATGACACAAGCGGGAAAGCGTCGGTGTCTTGGTTCTCGGTTGAGATGTCTCCTTTCCCGTCTAGGGGTGCAATAATCAGAAGAATACCTGAAATCCAGGCTGGTAGATCTAGCAAATTAATAACATTAATGCGTATTTTCTTGAAAGAATTCTTATGAATATAATAATTATTTTTATGAAATGAACTAAAAATAGATATATATCGTTTATTTTTCTTTTGGTAAGAAGGTGAGGTTCTTAATGCCGGGCTATTCTTGAACCCCGAGGTCCGTCTGGAGCAAGTATCACAATTGTATGTGCTCCAACCAATCACAACAATTTACTCATTTGACGATGCCCCCTACTTCCACTTTCCAGGGAAGGTAGCAACAACAACGAACAACGTCCGCTTTCCTTCCTCATCAGTAATCCATGAACCCAATGCCGATCTTTAGTTGGATCGGTGCATGTTGAAAGTCCAATATCAGTACGAGAGACACTTGTAATCACAGGTTTTTTTTCTTTCTCTTCCTCACACCGACTAATGCTGATGTTCCCTCTTCCATTCTTGGACTGTATTGTGTATCAGATATCGTTCCAGGACTTATTGACCAGGTAGTGATCGACCAATTGTGACTAACTTCTGGTTGTTTTACTCCCTTTACTATTTAGTTGCTTGGCCTGGCAGTCCCGTGTCCTCTTTCCTCTGGAGAGGTTAAAGACAAACGAATGGGGGCAAGTACCTACTGTTGCATATGGAATCTTCGACTTGTGAAAAATCTATGGATGGGGCTTGTTCATACTACTTAGGTATGGAGCTTCAACATCCTTCCCTGCCTGGATTACATTACATTACATTTCGACCTGCAAATCTGACATACACCCGCTGCGACAGTATCTGGCTGTCTCATGATGTAGCCATGTCTCCATTACATGGATGTATTGATTCACTCCTTCAAACATACATCCAACCAATCGCCCCTGCGCCAAAGTCCTTACCGACCGACTTACTGTGCGCCTCAGTGAGAAAAGCAAGGGTCATCTTCAAGGTTAGGTTCCCTGTCATAAGTGACTCATTATGGTTGGCTGGCTGTCCTGGCTGGGCTCCCGTATCGTATTGATTCACTCGTTTTCTAGATTGATTATCCGTACTCAAGTGGTCATCAATGCACCCACTTCACATCCTCTTTGCAAGCTTCGTGCCCGCCCACACACATACGAGGAAAGCAGGTTGCGGCGGCATGGTTTTTGCTGTACATACGAGGGGACCACAGGCGCGGGTTTGATGGAATACAACCAACTTTCTTTACCAAGCCCACACACATACGTATGCATTCGATTGCGCCTGTGATTGCTGATCGGGTAAGCGAATCTCGTTACGAATGATTTATGCGTTACAGGCTTGTATACACATGTCCATCTTATCCAAGCCGTTGGAGATAGTATCTGGAGCCTTGGACTAAGAAAAAAGCAAAGATGAGACAGGTCATTCCCTTGCTACTAAAGGTTTTTATTGGTGGTGTGTGTTTGAAAGTTCCCGCACTGCGAGTAAGTGGCCTGAACTTGCGAGATCTGTCCCTGAGGCCGAGAATACGATATTCAACGCCATCATAGCGTTGATGAATGGCCTGCTGAATGATCCGGTGCCAGCTTGAGGCATGTCATATCAAGAGTTCTTTGGATCCATGAATCGATAAATTGCATTCTTTGGCTGCCAAGCTAGTGAGATGAAACCTCGAGAGTCTTGGACACAACGCAAAGAGTATAACTCCTCGGTTCCATTGCAAATTACACACCAAGGTTCCTTACGTCCATATGCATGTGCCCCGTACGTAGCTATTGATTGAGTTTGCTACCAGAATGTCTTTCTTCCCTTTTCACTCCTTGTACGAAATTAGACACGCCGCCATCATTGTTCATAGTTGATTTGGCTAAGCAAGGTTGCAGCCAACGGAATGCAGTGGCAGGTTTGTGCACAACTGACTTAATATCTAACGGCGACACGCCTCTTGTCCATGGCCTGAACGAGTCCTTTCACACTTGCACAGCACTTTAAGTCGGTCAAACCAGGCGCTCATCAAAGGACATCTACTCTACAACGTAGTGACAGTCATGCAACGAGTTGACAAGGGCCTTGCAAAGAAGGGGGAGACATCCAAACCAACGTCGACATGGACCATGTGTTGATTCTTAGTGCTACAAGTTGAGGCTCGACGACTTGGCGCGCGGACGTACCGGTATTGTCTTGGGGCTAACTGACACAGCTCGAGGTTTGCGAGATGCAGATTTGCTACCGCCCAATGGTCAGACCTGGGTTGCCCCCGGTTGAGTTTTTGGATCATCGTCCCTAGTCACTTTGTTGGAAGTGTGATGACGGGCTGGGCTCCATACATGGCGCTGTTCAACAAGCACCTCAGGACGAGGGGAAATGCTCGCAACAACAGGGATTACCACCGTTCAGTGCCAGGTTATCGGATGGGGCCAGACGGTGGCTTCTAACTACATGCTACTCCGTATTCATTCAATGGCCGATAAGACGGATCCAGCAACCTAGTTCCACTTGGAAAGAATTTCGATCTGTAAAAACGAGTCGGCGCTATACCAAGGATCCGGAAGAGCTAATATGCCTACCGAAGGGACACTGGCTCAGTAACCCTCCCCGACCGCGTTAGTACTACGCCATCCAATGTGTGCGCCCATGGAGAGCACTCATTGCAGTGTCTCAGAATGTAATGAGAACTCAGGATGAAGCAAAAGAATACGCATATTCGAAGCACGGTGCTTGCATACCGGGTGAAAAAGGTACTGGGAATTGCTTTAGCCGTTAATAGTTTGACGAGCGGCACGGATTTGCGACGCCTCTCAACGAATGGGTGTTGATCGCATTTGGAAGGGAATGGACATGTTCCTTGTGGGGGGTCATGGTAGTTTTGTTTGATTCATTACTATTGCCCTCGGGCTCAAAAGCTGGGACCAGTTTCGCTCCATTCTCAGCCATGCCGTGCCGGAGATTCTGGTGCGACGCTCATCCTGATGAATCGTAACCAAATCTGTCTAACGATGGTTGCCGCCTCAATATATTAGGAACATGGTCGAGGTGGTCCCAGATCAGCCAAAATCAAAGGAGCTCACTGCAGACAGAGGCAGCAGACGGCAAAGCTAGCTAGCATCAATGATCAAGATCAATGGGGCAGAGAACCAGGTGATTAATACCACGCGGCCGACCTACTGCATTTGCATTCACGTTCCTGAAAAAGCCAAGCAGGAAATGGCAGTGGGGTAAGCGCCGTGGCATGGCTCATGACTCCTCATGGATTCAGGCTCATGATTGATGAATAGTAGTAGCTCATGAGAAGCAAGCAAGAGCAGCATATCAAAGATAGAGTTGCACCACTCTTGTGGGTTTGGTAATTCAGTAAAGGTTCCGACACACCATCAACTCATGACATGTTAGACAAGCGAGCATGCGACACAACGGATGAAGAAAGAAGGTGATGAGTTGAATGAACCCAGATCTATTTGGCTTTTCTCTGAACAAATTATTACCTACATAACTACAGTGAAGAAGCACTGTAACTTACCGTATCTGTACAGGGCCGATGAATGAGAAGCTTTGTACCAGCCCCGAAGCGACCAACGTGGCCAATGAACTTTCATTGATGGTTGGTTACAGTCTCCACAATGGATTGTTTGTCGAAAACCTCCTCATACTCACGCTTATCAAGGATCTAGCATACGAATACAGGCCCCAAGCCCAAGCTTCATGGGATGAGACCGATGGGTTGGAAGGAATTCAACATGTGCATAAGGGTGTGCAGATCAATCAATTGCAAAAGGCTTTCGGAGACGACGTGTTCACCCGCTGCCTTTGTTGCCACTCTTGCTTGGGTAAATTCACTTTGAGCCTCACTGTAATGCATACTGATTGATTTTCATTTTCATTCAACCTCCATTAATATCAAAACCAATACCGCAGGTGTCCCTTCAGCATGGTCCCGCCGCCGCTTACAGGGCCCCATCAAGCCCGCCCACAGCATCCAGCACGGCACCGACCGGGCGACCCTTGGGGCGTTCCAGGGGCGACTTTGAATGATTTCGATGCTCCATTAAGTTACCTGGGGGCTGAGAAGGCAGTGGGTGAATGGTAGGTTCCAGCACCAGTCCGCAGTCTAGCGGACTCGGTTCCATTGGAGCTTGGGGAGGAGTGGGGGGAAACTTGAGGGTTTTAGCGGCAAGTGAAGGGCGTGTAGTATAGTTTGCTGGATCTGAAGGGGCGTGCCATAATCAAAATATGTGCAACGCAGCTAACACAGGGCAAAGCACCTCACGAAAACCGGGGTTGTCGCTGGGTGCGGTGTCAGCTGGAGAGCGCCACGATGGCCCTGGTCTAGTTCGTAGCAAGAGGTCTAACAGAGGCTCGCGACATGACGGACACAGGATTGTCATGTCGGTGGTACCGGGCTTTGTATGGCCCTGCCTGGGAACCAACAAGTATCGCCATACCTGCTCGGCTAGTACCACACGACACGGGGCGCAACCTGGCCTAGGGACGGCCGGGGCGGGTGTGCGTGTGCAATGTCTTGTCTGAGTCTGAAAGAGACCATACCATGAACACTCGGCCAACGGAACGACAGCCCATGACTCCATTAAGCCCAGGCCATGGAGTCTGATCCAGGCCAGGGCATCATTCAAGGACGGAGGCAGACTCAGAGGTACATGCAAATATTAGTGGCAGGAGCAGTGAAAACTTGTACCTCACAAATAGACCTTGCAACCTGGAAAGGATGGATGGGGCTCCCTATCAGCGGGGCTTCAATGGGACTGGGACGACACCCCTACCCAGGTAAGGTACTTACTCCCTACGCACGCTATGCTATGCTGCGTCTAGGAGAACCACACTTGACGAACGACGAGAGTACCAAGTCCAATCCAGCTTGAGTGAATGGACGTAGTAAACTACTTTACAGGATTGTCTGCACATACGCACACAACCACCAGCCATGGACGACTGAGCCCATCCCGTTGTTGCTTCTTCTTTTACTCTTTCCTTTTCCTCCTCCTTCTTTCCTTTCTTTCCTGTCCAAACTCCATCACTTAGACTGACCTGCTCCAACACCACAATCCTCGACCTCTCGACCTCGACCTCCATCTATACAGCGGATACCATTGATCTCCAGCCTCAGCGAGCCTATACCTACCTAACATCTATCTCTCCTCGCCGCCCGATATCTTAGACGAATAATCGCTTTACCACCGAAAAAGCGAAACGATCCCAACCGAATTCTTTAGCTTTCAGCCGGCCTACTGCGAATACACTGCCCGCCTGTGCTGATCTATAATGGTGCTCTCAGAGACCCTCTGAACCAATTCCGCAACCTCTATTCAACAAACTCAGCCGCCAGATAGTATAAAAAAAGCCAATCTGAAACGCATGCAAGCTTCGGCGGGGCGATTTCTATTGTTGTTTTGTTAACGGTCAGTGACGCAGTGGGGCTTGCTTTCAAAGTGAAGCCTTTTACACTACAATCACAGTTCCTGAGCACCTCGAACTCGGCGATTAGAGTCTTTTGCCTCGCCTGAAAACAAATCGGTGATACGCATAAGTCTCCATGTCGGCTGGCACGTTGCTTGGGGCCTCGAACTTTCCTCCTTCACCTCCCCACGGCTCTGGCAGCTGGGAACCAAGATTTCCTTCAAGTATTAAACTGCCAAAGCTACCCTCACGACTCGACATCACTCAGTCATTGCGAAACGGGCTTAGGACACCCCCCACTGACGAAATGAGCACCGTATTCCAACCTCCGCTGGCCTCGTGGGACAGCCATGCCATTCATAACTATCCTGCTGCTGTGCCTCAAGTTGCCCGAGCTACAACTACTATAAATGATGCGAGAGGCTCTCAATACTACCGATATCAACAAGAGCAGCCGCAACAACAAACACAACCGCAGACTACATATAATCACTACTACCAACAGGAGCAATCGACGCAGCCGCAACCTGAACAGCATCCCGGTTCACAGGTCTCTCAATATCGAAATGGATCGATCTCGGTAGTCTCCCAGACAGCTCCGGCCGTGGGTCAGGCCGTCAGACCTTCAACACCACCTTCATCCTCTGCCACTGTGAGCAAGGATGATTCAGAGTCGCTTGTCTACCACAGCCTGCAAATACCGAAGTGCATTAGCCCTTCAGGGGGAAACCTAGCCGATTTCGCTGCACAAGTACGCATTGACAAACACCCCTTGGTCATTGTTGTTTTAACTAACAAGAATAGATGACCTGCTTGTTCTGGTTTGAATCTATTGAGGAGCTCAAGCAGGCCGAGTCGATCCGTACAAGGGGTCCCAATGCCCTCGTTCCTCGGTTACCACCTCTCGCCAAACCATACGAACAATTTCGGAAGTGGGTGTACAGCGTTCTCTCGACAACACAAGTGACCCAAAATGTCATTTTATTGGCCTTGCTGTTTATCTACCGACTCAAAATGTCGACGCCCCAGATCAAGGGTCGTGCCGGCAGCGAATATCGGTTGTTGACTGTGGCTCTCATGCTCGGGAACAAATGTAAGTAGATAGCAAACGTAGTGTTGGATACCAATTGACCATGTCACAGTCTTGGATGATAACACCTACACGAACAAGACCTGGGCCGAGGTGTCATGCTTCAATGTGCAGGAGATTCATGTTATGGAGGTGGAGTTTCTGAGCAACATGCGATACAACTTGGTGGCTACGAAGGAACAGTGGGAGGGTTGGTTGGACAAGTTGTCCTGCTTCCACGAGTACTACGATCAAGCTGTGCGCATGCCAGCATCCCCGATCTACATCCCTTCGCCGACAAACAAGTCTCATCACTCGCCTGTCGCTTCACCGACGGGTATGATGCAGCCCATCGCCAACCTCCCTACTCCGGCTGTCACGACGACCAACTACTCACCTACCTCGAGTCACTCCCAGAATTGGTCCGCATACCACTCGAGCAATGTTTCTCCATTGGCTACCAAGCCAAACTTGCAGTTCCCTGCATCGCGGAAGCGAAGTCCCGAGGGAGAGATTTTGGAACACCCCGCCAAGCGACTTGTTCCTCCTCAGCGAGCTCCAGCTCCCGCCATGGTGCAGGTTGTCAACCCGCGATCCAACGGAATTGTTGAGCCGGCAAGGCTGCCCGTACCCCATCTTACTGTCATGACTGGACAACCCCAGGCGCAGCCTCAGCCCCAGCCTCAGCCCACGTTGACACCCTTCAACAATGGCAATGTCAATGTCAACATCAACGGGTATCCTCAACCCACACAGCAGGTTTCTCAGCCTGGTCACGTCTCGCTTCCTCCGTTGCAGACCGGCATGCGTGCCATGTCCACAGTCTATCCCTCAGGCCCCGCGGCTACAGTGCAGAAGCAATCCCTTTCCGCAACAACGGGTGTTACCATGGCGCAGGCAGGCTTCCCTGCTCAAGCACCTATCAAATTCGGTACTCCTAATAGGCAGCACAGCCCTGGACGTCTAGGTCCCTTCAACTCATCGCCTCTGGCTGAAGCGTACGGTCAAGCATCGGCTGTTCACACTCCTATGGTTCACACTCCCATCTCTAACTCACCGAGTGTCTACCTTCAGCAGCGGCCCAGCCCGTACAAACCGGTGCGCCACGTTAATACGCTCTTGCACCCACCGCCTTCGGCCTCACTGGAACAGTATCATCTCGCTGTGCCTGTTGTCCCAGCACAGATGCACTATCAACCACTTGGGCGACGAAACGATCTCCGAACTGGCATTGTCCCAGAGTTTATTGTATACGACCGTAACCACGCTCAGAATCTCCCCCCTCACGGACTCGCTCAGGGCCACTACCCGTCTTAGGAATGGCAGGGTTACCCCCCGATCCTTTACGATTCTTACTACACACACCGCAAATCTTAGCTCGGCAGGCGGGTTGCAAATTAATAGGTACATCAAAAAGACCATATCCTAATCTCTGCTAAGGAATACCTAAACTTAGGTAAACTTAGGTAATGTTTAGGTGGTCTTTATGTTATGTGTCTGAAAGGTGTGTTGGTTATATTCTAACCCACCTGCTTTGGTTTTTAGACTTCATGTCTAAGGTTTATTTTATGTTCTTTTCCCCCCCGGTCATTGCATCCTTGTTTTTATGAAGTTAGATTTTTGGCGTCGGCACTGCATCTTGCAGCATGAAATGGCATGGCATAGGCGTTTAGGAGGAAAGAAAAAGGCCAGGGCTCAACAGTTTCCCAACATGAGGAGAAAGATATTAGGGTACGGTTTACGGATGCATTTGGGTTGGAGTTATTTGGCTTTGTTATTTCAGCGAGGATACTAGCCACAAAGGTCGGCAATGAAGCATGTTTTACGATGCATTGAGCTTCTCTATCAAGAGCTCAGAATTAGCTGCATTCATCAAGCGCCGAGTTTCTTCGCATGATGTCTGTCGATAAGGCCTGTATATAGACGCCCGAAGACGTCAGTGATGACACTAGAATATATCACAATCAGCAAGGGTTTCTGTCAAAGGTGCCAGGTGGGTTAGAAAATAACCCGCACATCAAGAAGACCATAGGCTAGTATCTGATAAGAAATACCTAATCTTTAGGTAAATTTAGGTCAGGTTCAGGTAGTCCTTAGTTTGTGTGCCTGAAAGTTATGCGGGTTATTTTCTAACCTGCCTGCTCCTTTACCTACCTATATTGAATGGACCAGCTGGAGTAAAGCTTTGGATTTGGATTAATATGGTGGATCTTTTGGTAGCTGAACCACATGAAAGTAATGTCCCCACGACAAGGTCGGGGCTTGGTACACAGCAAGAATAACACACCGGTTTATTTTGAACACAATAGATGGCGTGGTGTACCACGCAAAGTTGACAACCTCTCATTGGAGTTGTCAATAGGTCACACAGCTGCTAATGAAAAGTATATACTATGAGAATTTATCATGGTGATATAATCTAGGTTTGTAAATAATTAATTTTTCATTGGGTCGGTCACTTAGTAGTTGCTGATTTTTAGTAATTTTACCTTAATTGATGGTGTTAAACTTTGATCCTATTACTACAAGGTATATTCAAGCTATTGCAAGTATTGAATTCATTCTCTCCCACTTAGTACCGACCTCACTAACGATTAACTATGCTTGAACCCAATTCCAGAGATTGATACGAGATATAAATCCAACTATGAACTCTACTCAATGTCGTATATCTGCCACCGTCAAATCTATCTATATCTTGAGATGTAAAAGATTGTCTTGAAGATGACTTATAGGGTAGTCTATGCAACAGTGAGGAGGTTGATGTAAGACTTCCCTGGCATATATGGATTGATTGTACACGTACTATAATTAAAACAGGTTTATGAGAAAGAACAAACCAATCGATAATTGCCATAACAAAGACAGACCAAGTTTTGTCTATTATATTCTTTTCAATTGATAGACTTAGCCATCCATTGGTTATGTTACACATATACAGGGATCAACCACCAGCAAACAGGGCACTATGTGCTTCCCACAGCAACCATAAAAAAAGAACCAATCATATATCACACCAGCCACTTTCCAACGCCTTACATCTCCACCTCTGCCACTTTAGATTGCGCCTGCCATCACGACGGCACAGCAACGAGATCCTCCACTCAACTCCACTTTGACTCTTCTGACCTTCCACTCACTCATCTCTCCCACCGAGCCTATGTAGCAGAGGCATGCAACACATTCGCTTTGACACCACAAAATAATCATCGCCGAGTCTCTGTCTGTTCTTGGTGTTTTAGATCTGTGTCCTGATCGTCCCTTTTTCTTGCCTGTTCTCTCGTTTTTGTTTGAATCTTAGCCGCTGGGCCAAAGAAAGGGGCGTCAAGAAGCCATCGGTCGAGGACGAGACATTTGGTACTCGACAGAGCGAAACACTTCTCCCTTTACGCTGTCAAGGGCTGCGATTACATTCCGATCGAATTCGAGCCCCTAGAATCTGGATATTTCCCTTGAATCCGCCCTCGAACCGCCGACGACGACTGAAGGGTTGAGGCGGCGATTGAATATCGCGCCGAGGATTGGACGACTCGACGACATCGATACGACGATTTAACAATATACTCGACGACAATCGCTCTGCCATTCGTTATCGCCATCTTCGATCCTTCGTCCCCGTGCGTTCCGCTCCCTCAACACGATATACGTAATCGCTGCGACGACAGCCGAGCCGTGATCTCGACTCATCCATAATGTCTGGCTTCGGCGACTTCACCTCGATTTGCGAGACGGCACCTTTACCGCTATGCGCTTCCGTTGGCCCTCCTCTCTCGGTGACTGGTCGGGTCGGTATTGAACCCGAATGCTATGCCCGCAATATCGAACTTGCCAACACCATTATTTTCGAGGGCGCGGCATCCGTGATGCACATTGTTGCGCTCATCATGACTGTCATTATGATTCTCCACGTCCGCAGCAAGTTCACCGCTGTCGGTCGTAAGGAGATTCTCAGCTTCTTTTATCTGTACATGCTGCTCTCTGCTATGTCTCTTATTGTCGATGCTGGTGTGGCACCTCCGGGTAGCGGTCCGTATCCGTACTTTGTCAGTGCACAGAATGGGCTTGCCAGCGCCGTCATTACATGCCTTCTCATCAATGGCTTTGTTGGATTCCAATTGTATGAAGATGGAACGCCTCTGTCGGTATGGATGATGCGCATTAGTTCTCTGGCCGCTTTCGCCATTAGCTTCCTCGTTTCTCTCGCAACGTTCAAGAGTTGGGCTGGACTTGGTCCCACTAATACTGTTGGTCTGTTCGTTGTTCTATACCTCTTGAACGCGGTCCAACTCTTCATTTATGTGGCCATGCAGATTCTGCTTGTAACTAGGACACTACAAGATCGCTGGCCCCTTGGAGATATTGCGTTTGGTATCTTTTTCTTTGTGGCTGGACAAGTTCTTCTCTACGCCTTCAGCTCAAAGATCTGTGTCGCTATCAGCCATTATCTCGATGGTTTGTTCCTTGCGACCGTGTGTAACTTGCTGGGCGTCATGATGGTTTACAAGGTATGTGAAATCTAACCGAGAAACAAACATGGGGTTTGCTAACAATTTACAGTACTGGGACTCAATCACCAAGGAAGATCTCGAATTTTCCGTTGGCACTAGGATGAACAATTGGGAGGTTAAGGAGTTGCTGCCAGAAGAGGAGCGAAGGGCGACTGTCTTCTCAGAGGACCCATATGGCCAGTCCAGTTCCTACGACCTACCTTACTCGCCAGGCGCAGCACGGTACTCGGCCAAGTATTAAATGGCCAGAACGTCATCAACTTTGACGTTTTTAACGAGACATCTTTTTCTTCTGTTTTAATTCAGCGCGTGGCGCAGTTGTTGTGGCCCTGAAACAGCCACATGGAACATTGGGCTGTTTTGCTTTTTGAAATCATTTCATTGCGTGGCGTTTTCAATGGATTGTATAGGGGCGACCAATCTGGATGGCCACAACTGGCAATAACGAAAACTGACGGGTAAACGGAGGGCGTAGGAGAGAGGTGAGCGACATGCTAATACGGGGGGAACCTTGTTGGCCAGGTCAGGATATGGGATGGCTAGCCGACATGAAGTGGTTGTTTTAGTTTTTGCATATATATTTACATAGGTAGTTTAAATATATTTTTGATGCCATGTTGGTCGGTTGATTTTGTTGTGAAGTTGTGACGCATTTGCCGTAACTTTATTTGAAATGATCTGATAGTTGGTTAGATACTAGATAGAGTCATGCACGGGCTGGGACAGCTGAACCATCCGTGGTTTTGAACCGAGTTGGGATTGGCGAGAATGGAGTCTCGTGTCGGTAAGAAACTTTTGGATTGATAGCTTTAGTGGATAGGTCATGTCACTGGGCGAACTGGTATCAGAGTCTCCACCTCTCACTTCGGCCGTCTCCGAAGTCTATCGGCGATGGTGCACGGTAATAATGAAGCAGGCTATATATATCCAGCAACTTATGGAATAGTCTAATACGTGCATACATACACAATCTACTGTCCAACTAAGGAACATGTGCCGCACGTGGGACAGGCAACAATAGCAATATGTGATATCGGCAAGGAACTACTACGTAGTATGCATGCATAGATACAGCATTAAGTTAGGTTGGCATTCCCGTTTAGGTGTTTTCTTGACAACACTATCGTGTCAGCATGGGACCCGGCGCCACGGTGCAGGGGGGCGTGGGGACGATATACTGCTGCACTAAATTAATTGGCCGATGTCACCTGGCGTTGGGCTTTTTATCTCTGGTTGTCTGTCATTAATTATTATGTATTGTGTCGGTACATACTGCGAGGACTCCTCCAAAGGATGCGAGGGTTGAGGGTGAAGGGTGGAGCGATGGAATTGGAGGGAGCCAACCAACCAACCAACCAACCACAACAAGGGCATCCGCTCGTATATCAACCATTCCTTTGTATAGAGCCAGACTACAAGAGCAATACAGGCGTACGCTGCACAAGTTGGTTTGGTAGGTCACAGGGGAATAGGTAAGAAAGCGCATGAGCCGAATATTATTATTACCACCGTCCCCTTAGCATATGTCTGTTTCGGGCGCAATACTATGTGTAATTTGGCGCTAGCTATGGTCGGTATGCGACTTAAGATAACTAACTGATTACCTAGTATGTACCAAGGTACCTACCTATAACCTGCGGTTAAATAACATCGACAGGGCCGCGTGTGCGTGTTGCTCAGAATGGTGCGCCGTTGAGCTCATCAATCTCGGATCTACTCAGGGGGAACCACAAAAAAATTCTTCGAGAAAGCAATCGACGTTATTGATGAGTCTTGCCTGTGATTTCGATTTTCTCTCCTTCCTCCTTTGCTTTAACGCTGTAATCAACGCGTATAGTTTCCTCGCACGTGATAAGGCACTAGAGCGAAAGAAGACAACTGAGCAGGGGTGGGCCTGTCGAGTTTTACGTTTTGCTCGCTTCGTGCATGGTTCGGTACCGGACGCTGGGTACCTTTTATAATGGAGAAGGGGAACAGACAGAGCCAACGCAGTGGAGATCAAATGGGAAGCCCTAGGACTTATGTAGCAGTGTAATGTAATTAATCAGGTGATGGAGTATATGAAAAGCATGTGCTGGTTGATTGGGCGTGCAGGTTTTTTTTTTCTCATGCCCAGGCAGAGAGAAAACTATCACGTTGTCATGGAGTTATGACACGTTGTTGGCGAAGAGTAGCTGCTGTGAAACTCAATTCTTATCCTCTAGGTACTTTCTCGGAACAAGCTGCGACTAGATACTTTACCAACCTCTCTGAGTGGTCGATCGGAGCAAGGGTCTGTGAGGATCTAGCGGGAACAAAGCGCGCGAAGCAGCTGAGACAGGAAATAATTTAGCAAAGAGGAAAGGAAGGAGGAGAAAAAAAGATACTTTTATCTCATAGCTGGGTGCACGTACCTTCTTACACATGGAACATGGAACTGCCTGATGCGAATGATGTGATGGTAGGTTGATTCGGCGCACATGTGTTCATACCAGCCAGAGCTTTTACGTTTAGTATGGATAGGTGGTGAAGTACCTACCGACCTAGGTACTAATGCTTTTCTGTATCTGATTCACACCTTATTCGTCCTCTCTTCTCATTCGCCCCATTATGGTAGTTTCGGTTGGTTGTTAGTCCATCCCTCCTAAATAGGCCATCCAGGCCAAGTGAGATAGGTACTGTAGCACTTTCCCTCGCTCCTCAAACAAAATAATAAACTTACCTAAACCTACCTACCTACCGACCTGCCTACTAAACTTTCTTTCCTCCCCTTCTATTCCCATTTCCCATTCTCATTCCCATAATACATTGCCCATTGCTTTTTCCCTTTACCTCTCTCCTCCACTCCCACTTCCAATTACTCACTCCCCTCCCTCACACGTCACTGACACTTTCCACTTACCTAACTTTCCCCCTTGGAGGTGATCGCCTGAGCTTACTTCTATTCGCGAATACTTTTTTTTATACTTAATCTATCTACACCTTTCTGGCGCAATACCAAAAACCTTGATCTTGCCCTGTCGCACATATTCCCAACGTGGTCTGTTGCCCAGAAATCTCTATCTTCCACACTACAATTTACACTCATCTCCAGGTGCATCGCGTGCTACAGACAATTGCACAACGCCGCTGGACATCCCCTCTACTCGAGAACATTCTTTATCTCTTCGATCGCGTCCTTCCCGCATCCCTCATTGCTCCCTTCCAAGCGAGGGTGTATCTTTCAAGCAGGGATAGTGGCCCGCGGCGCGAAACAGTGGGCTCATTCGCGCGACTGCGAATCCTGATTCCTATTTCGACTGGGGGATAGTGAATGAGATTTCGACAATTCTCTGTAACCCGCTTCTTTTTCGACGGCCCCATTGACAGCGCCGCGAAAAAAAAAGAAAGCAATTCGGCCACTAACGAGCTTTATTAATGAGTGACAAGGACTTCGTCACCTGCATTCATGCTTCATGTTACCTTAGGGAGTTCACTATTGTATCCACAAACAACATCATCCCGACCTATACACGCCGGTTGCAACACGTTCAATCAGAATTCGAGATACTTTTTTAATCTCACGCGCTTCCCGCCAACTCATTTTCTTTTTTCAGTCTATTACCTCGGTGTGTCTTTTGGGGTGATTTAGTCCGATCCCAACCCGCTTTCAGCGCGCGCCCCACGACTCTATCTCGGCCCTCGGACCATCAGGTTGGAGCCACTCTGATCTATCAATTCCTCATTCAAACTGGTTTTTGCGACTCTGGGGAAACGCGTTCGACCATCAGCGGCTTGATGCTCATTTCCTTCGGCCAGACGCGGTCACGTGTAACTCAGTCGTGAGGTTCATGCATTCAATAATTACGGTTTCTACAACTAAACTTCAATTTGACTGATAGTCCTTGCCCTCAAGTCTTATTGTTATCGAAGCTTTGTCGCTTGAACTAATTGGCCCAAAATGGCCACAGGGGAAGAAGTCTGGGACGCTCTCCCAGAGGGAGAGCAAAAGTCCGTCTGGGATGAGACAGAACGCAATTTCTGGATCAACCTTCGCAGCAAGAAAGAAGCCGAGAACAACAAGGTTGAGAAGGATTTCCAGCTTTCGATCAATGAAGTTCGCTTGAAGCTCAGTGATCTCACAGGCCAGCGAAGTCAGTTGAAGGAATCGCAATCCCGCCTAGCTAGAGAGCTTGCCAAGGTCGAAGCAGAACTGGCGCGCACTACTGATGAGTGTGAAGAAAAAGCTGATCGACTAGAGCGCATCGAGCAAGACTACTATGCGTCACGACAAAAGAGGGCGGAAGCACAGCAAGATATTTGGATCAAGATGCGACGATTCTTCAGACAAAAGAGAGGAGAGGATCCCGATGCCCCAGACAACAGGGGACCTGAATCAGAAGGAATTGTTCTGCCTGAAGAGCTGCCAGAGCTAGCCTCAACCTCCAATGGGCTAGCAACACGACGAGAGCCCACTAATGGCACTGTGACTGTCGCGGATAGAACCGACGAAGCAGACAACGATGATCATATGGAAGGCATTGAGCACCATGGCGACGAGACTGCCGAGAACCTTGTGAATGTTGTTGATGCTGATGGAAATGTGATCGGACCTGTGGAACATATCGAACCTTGGAACCAATGGGTAGAGGGAATACAGGAGTTGGAAATTCGAAGACCTGTCAAGATTCGTCGAGGACGACGTTTCAATGCTTCACATCTTGCAAGTATTTACGAGCGAACCGAAGCCAAGGGAGTCAAATGGCTCTCTTGTATGATCCAAGCTACAGGAGAAATTCAGGCCAAGCGATGCCAATCATGCGACAAAAATCAAGGCGCCTTCGATGACTGCATCATTGTCGGTGGAGACCTGTATCAGAAATGCGGCAACTGCGAGTGGAATCGTCAGGGATGCCATGGTGCCTCTGGGGATACAATCGATATACTGGCCTCAAGGGAGAGAGCGCGACAGAAGAAAAAGGGGGAGGAGGTATCAGCAGAGACACCTGCAGATCGTTCGTCGGAAACAGTACAACAAACAGTTGAGGTTCAACCAAGGCCTGAGCCGGTACGTCAATTGGAACCTCCCCAAGCGCCACGGGTTGAGGAACAAATTTCTGTGCTATCTCGACCCCATTCACCCCAACCCACACTGCAGCGTAGCCTTGAGCGATTCAATGAGCGACAGCCTGAGCGGAAATTCGAACAACAACCGGAGCGACGGCCTGAACGACCGATTGGGCAACAACCTGAACGAGGAACCGAGTGTCAATCAGAGTGGGCATTGGGACGGCAGCCAGAACAACGGCCCGAGTACCAGCCAGAGAGAGCTGCGGTCCGTCCCAATGAGCGGTTCCAGGATGTGATCTCTGCAAGGGCCTCGGAACGAACTGTTGAGGTAGCACCAATGCAAGTTGCTGGACATCCTCGTGAGATGCCTCACAGACCAATTTATGATTCCCCTCGTGGACCTCTAAGCCGTCCGACTACGGCTCCTAGGTCAGATTATGCTCCAGAACGCATGATAGACCCAGTGAATTCCCCTCTGCCAGCACCTATCTACCCTCAACCCAGGCCTCTGGAGACACCACGCTCTGCGCTTCCTTCGAGTGCTCCGCGACGCGCTCATGACATTCTTCACCCTTCAACCGAGTTTGATGCCTCTGCGAAAGACTCTCGAGGTCCTGATTCAGTTCACATGCCACGTGAACCTGAACAAATGCCTACTCCGCAAGAGTATAGAGTTACCCCTGGGTTTACCGCGGCCAATGTGAGAAGTCGACCTCCGTCAAGCGAACGAGGACGACCAACGCCACCATCGTTGCCTATCGACCCTATGTCACAGCCTCCGGAATCTCCTCCTGCTGTACCAGTAGAAGAGATTACGGCAGAGAATATGGTCCTAAAGAACAACGGAGAAGTTTACACTTATCCCGAATGTGTTGAAGGAGTGCCTTTGGTCAAAATTACCGAGGAACACCCCTATTGGGAACCCAACTGGCCCAACGTCAAGACTCTTATTGAGCCACAGCTTGCTCGATGGCGCGAGAAGCATCAGGCTGCCATTGAGGCTGGCCCTAAACAAGAGAAAGGTGGCTCTTCCAAATATCAGATTGGCAGACAGGTCAACCGAGGCATTAAAATTCTTGAGTTCCACGAAAAGGGCCCTATCAGCCCGTATCAATTGCTGGGTAAACGGTATATCCATGCTGGCAAAGGCGGCATAACCTCATACGATACCCTATTTCGCTTGTCAGAGACCATGTCAGAGCTTGAGAAGTTCAATCTGGACATCTCGCCAGTTGACTGGATGCGACAGCGCCTTCACGAGCTGATCCAAACTCAAGGTCCCAACTTCAATTTGCCACGAACAATCCATGACTTTTACCACGACTCGAAACTTACCAGCCTTCGATACAAGCATGGCTTCAAGAACATCGGACGTCCTTCTGGAGCTATGAAGGCACGTTTGAGCCATGGTAGCCCAAGTACTACGCCTAAACCTCTGCAAAAACGCAAGTCGATGCACTCAGTTCCAACCACGCCCCGTGAAGATTCATTTGCCGATCACTCCCCTTTGCCTAGCCAGATGCCTCCAAATTACCCAGCCCCGGCTCCTGCTCCTGGCCCCCAGCCAGCCTTCAGCACACATCTCAATAAGAAGCCCAAATATCTGCCACCAACAGACGGCCCGATGCACGACGAATTTCATTTTGAGACTTGGTCCGACACGGATTCATGCAGTGGTGGCAGCATCACCAAGTATGATTGGCGTCTTGCCAGAGTAAAGACTCGTCTGTATACGAGCCATATAAATGTCACGCAGTATTGGACGTGGATCGAACAGATTCAATGTTTTCAACACCAGGTACTCAAAGATGTCAAACCCGCAAAGTGGGGCTTGTTTAGGGATGAGATTGATTTCCATATTTACCTGGAAGAGATTGAAGAGATGGCATGGAATATCGAGGCGCTTCGCGTTCATATCATCATGAAGAAGAATGTAGGAGCCGTTGCTACAGATGGCAAACATCGAGGCGATGTTATGGCGTCATTCCCACGAGCACGAACGATGCGTCGATTTTTGTTCTTTTGCAGAGAAAGGGGCATGAAAATGGCCAAAATCCGAGATCCGTAAGTGTACCTCTTGTGATATATGACAGTTACTAACCTTAGTTCCAGTGATGAACTTAACCGTCGGTGGGACTCCATGGTTTCTGAACAGTTGCCTGGTCGAGGCGACTCTAATCAACACTTGGTGGAATGAGTTTCCTCGTAGCGACAGAACTTTTCTGATGACGATTTTACTATTCAACATGTCCGACCCCCTTTAATCATGATTCGTATTCTGAATTTTCCTACTCGTTTTTCTTTTCATCTTATAGAGGATATCACTTTGCACCAAACCAACACTGGAATTTGTGTGCTAGCGGGAAGATTGTTTTTCATTTGGTTGGGGTTAAAGGATGGAAAAGAAGGATTGATGGGCGGAAGGGAAAAGCTGTCTTAGAGAGGAGTTCTCTCGTTATTCTATAGCGGCTTGCCTATATCTTGAATTGTTAAGCAGACTGATAGCGAACAACTGATTGACTACTTTTGTACTACTTCGTTATTGCTGAATAGCATTGCCCTCGCTCATTCAAGTGAAAGGGTCTGGTAGGACTAAAATGCTTTTGATTCAGGGTCATCCTCAGGAGAGATCTTATTATACATGGCAGACATCAAGTAAGGAGCCAAGGAGCAACAATGGTGTCTAAGCTAGGTACCTAGTTCAAGAGAGATTATTATGTATTGGTATTCTTCCAAGACGTCCACTCCTACTTATCGTTTTCGTAACGTTCGAGTTCTTCCCGCGGCCATACTTTGCGTCCCCGTAGACGCCCCCGTAGACGCCCCCGTAGACGCCCCCGTAGACGCCCCAGGTTTAATTTCGACACTGCCGCCCATCATACGACTCATCAAAGCAGCTCGACATTCCTTCGCCTTATCATCACGATACTCAAGCTGCGTGGCCGGCGGCTCAGACTCCTGGTTTTCTGCATCTTTGTCCTCATCCCCAAATACATCATGAAGCTCAGCG